>KQ964248.1:3046378-3265764 GCA_001566295.1 Microdochium bolleyi | reverse complement strand
AACCCTAACCCTAACCCTAACCCTAACCCTAACCCTAACCCTAACCCTAACCTATAGCTAAGTTAAAAGTTAGGGTCGGAGCCCGGGGGGGCCGGGCCGGGGGTTAGCTACTAGTTTAGTGCGCCGGGATACTATTAATAGCCTATACCCGCGCCCCCCTGTCCCACTAGGGAAAGCGCGAAGTAATAGTAATCCGGCCGGGAATAATGGTTAGGGACTCTAGGGAAGCGGCGTGCCCTTCTCCGGCGTATGTTAAGCGCTGTCGGATCCTACCCGGGTTTCGGGTGCTGCCCGCTAAACCAGAATCGCGAACGGCGCAGACGCAGCACCGATCAAAATCACGGGAACATCAGTCATAGGTCTGATACTGTTGACTTCGGGGGCAATCTGCCCTAACACAAAGTTAGCCAACAAAAAAAAAAAGGAAAAAAAAAGAGATGACTTGACTGTCATGAATTGATTTACTTGTCTGGCATTATTGCTACAAGTCGTAGGTAATATTCTTGACCCGCGTCCACTCCTCGAAGCCTCCGTTAAACCGACCATAGCCACTCGCCTTAGCGCCGCCATGTGGCAGGCCGGCTTCGTCTTGCACCGTCATACGGTTAATGTGAACTGCTCCGCTCTCGATACGACGTGCAAGTCGCAATGCACGGCGTAGGTCTGTAGAGAAAACGGCCGCACTTAGGCCGTAGTCACCCTCGTTGGCCAGATGCAGAGCATCGGTATCTGTGTTAAAAGGAATCACAGACACACTGGGTCCAAACGACTCGGCCAGGTACAGGTCCATATTGGGCTGGATTCCAGACAAGATAACGGGCCGCATCTCAGCGCCTTTCATTTCTTTAGTTCGGCTGGCATCAGTCACGTCGCCGTACACAAGCCGAGCCCCCTTCGTCACCGAGTCCTGTACGAGGGCCTCGTTTTTGCTCGCAGAGCGGCGGTCGATCAGCACGAGCGGTCCGCTGGCTGCTGGAAATAGTTGTGCAGCGGCGGCAGCGAGCTTGGCCTCAAAAGCATCCTGGATGCTGTGCTGCACGAGAATACGCTCTGTGCTCATACAGATCTGACCAGCGTTGAGAAAGGCACCAAGGACGCACTGTCGAGCTGCGTGCTCCAGGTCCGCGTCGTCGCATATAATGGCAGGCGCCTTGCCCCCAAGCTCAAGCAAGACAGGCTTCAGGTGTTGTCCAGCTAGGCGGCCAATGATGCGCCCGACTGATGTGCTGCCAGTGAAATTGATCTTCTTAACAGCCTGCGCCGAGATGACGGCCTCGGTGACCGCAGGAGCCTGCGAGGAAGTGCAGGTAATGTAGTTGAGTGCACCCGCGGGCACGCCTGCTTCAAGCAAGACTGAGCAGACAGCCCAGAGACAGCGGGGACTGAGCTCGGAGCCCTTGAACACGACCGTGTTGCCTGCAGCCAGGGGTCCGACTACAGCACGGAAGCCGAGTGCATAAGGGGCGTTCCTGTTGATTTGTCAAAAGTACGCATTAGCGATCCATATTCTCTAAGATGTTACAGATGATAAAAGCAAGGTACTCGGTTCGTACGTACCATGGGGCCATGGCAAAGATGACACCATACGGCTCTCTTAGAACGAGGGCGCCTATATCAGGGTCGTTGAGTCCAGGGATTTTGCCCTCGAGTGTGCCAATCCGGCTTGCGGTGCCCAAAAGACAATCTTTTGCCAATCCAATATTGATTTTACTCCAGGCTTCGGCGGCTCCGCACTCGGACTGCATGAAGCCCTGGAGCTCGTCAGCTCTCCGCTCAAGCACTACTGTAGCGCGAAGCAGCACGTCTCTTCGGTGTGCTATCGTCGTCGAACTCCACGATTCGAGCACCTGCTCGGCGGCTTGTACTGCGCTTAGCGCGTCTTCGACAGATGCATTCGAGCACTCTGACACAGCTTCCCCTGTCGCGGGGGAGATGATGGGAAATGTATCCGATGACGCCTTCTCTATACCGTTAATGATCAGAGGCACCACCTCGCCGTTATGACGCTTTGCCTTAGTGGCATCGTTATTAGTTGCTGTTGTGTCGCCCATGGTCTTCTTTAGTAGTGGTTGAGTTGGCAAGTTTGTGAATGGTGTTGAGAGAGACCTTGTTGTCCCGGGATAGTAGTCTTGTTGTGTGATTTCCTCCACTGAGCATATGGGTGCTTTTCTTGACTGAGCATCTCCGTTAGGTATACTCCATGTAACCAGAATATGGAAGTGCCGCCTCTCACAACCGCTCTGACGCTAAACCATAGTTTTCAGCGGGGCAGTTGTTTGGGGCTTGGGCCGGCTCCTTCCGACAGCCATCTCCCAATCTCGGGAACAACCCGAGGCAGGGTTCTCCGCATGGCTTCCTCCACCGGCTAGCACAATCGGCAGTCTTATCGTCATACGGAGTCGATCGTAGCGGGGTGGTGATCTCCCACTGCGGGGAAGACAGGGATGTGCTTTTCGGCATACACAAGAGCAGTGTCCCCTCTCACTGTGGGAAGACACGGATGTGCTTTTCGGCATACAGAGAGCAGTGCCCCTGTCACACACTGATGGCACAACATTAGGCACGCAGGTGGAGACAGAAGGATACTACTTTGACTTTTCAATATTGTGAGCGACTCCTTAACAAGTAGAGTGTGGCAGTAGGAAATGGTGACTGGCGGCGTGAGGAGCAGAAAATATTGTACGTGGCAGTGAGAACGCAAAATGAAACGCACAATATTGATTTTCCTGTAACGTCTACTGCATACACCATGTGTCTCTGGCTTCTGATAATCCGTGCCATCACAAAACCAATCTACAAAATGCCTACATCAATGACAGCCGAAATCCCGCTCTCTACTGTCTTGACAGCTTCCGCTAGAGCCGCCTTGAACGTGGGCGCTGTGTCAACGCGAGCAGCAAAAATGTGGCCGTCGCTCGCTGCGCGAGCAATTTCCGAGTAGTTTGGCGGGGGGTCAAACGAGATGTTGAGCTCCCGATTGGTGGCCCTAGATGCCGGACCATCGGGGTGAACAAGTAGCATAGACCGCCTGGGCGCGTTCCAGCCCTTGTTGTTGAGGACAATAGTGATGATAGGTATCCCATATCGTTGCGAGATCCAGTAAACGCTCGAAGGAAAGCTGAAGAGATAGCTGCCATCACCAACAATCTGGACGACAAATCGTGGCTTGCCTGAGCGTCCGCTGGCTGCATCAACAGCGTCAGCAGCGAGCTTGATGCCCAGTGCACCACCACCGCTCCAACCCAAGCCGCCGCCACCGCAGTTGATAAAGGTGCCTGGCAGTGTTGTACGGAGCTGCTCGTGGACAATACCGAAGTTGATTACGGCTTCAATGGCGTATATGGTGTCTGCAGGCAGCAAGTCGCGGATGGTGGCGCATACAAAGGCTGAGCTGGGCTTGCCGTTGTCTGGTCCAACGACAGCAGCTTTGGCATCAAGATCTTTGATGAAAGTGGCGTGGGCGTCATCGAGAGCCTTTCTGCGCTGCACAAATGCCTCATCTGCCAAGCGTGCCTGGATCTCCTTGTTGGTGCTGATGTGGGCAACTAGCTGGCTAAGGGCGGTTTGTGCGTCCACGCGGAAGCGTATCTCGGCGTCAATGTAAAAGACGGGCATTAGCTGCTTCAGGGGGTCGACATCGAGATGGACAATGCGACACCCAGCTCTGGGCTTGCACAGCGTGTTGACCCACGGCACATCGCAGTTGATGACGAGGATAGCGTCGGCCTCGCGGATGCTTTCGTCATTGCCGTAGCGCATACTCAGCCAGCCCGGCACATCTGCCGGGAAACACATATCGCTGCCGCCCGTGTCTAGCACACGTAACCCCGGCACAAGACGGGCCAGTTCGACGAGCACAGCTGGTGTCTTATGGTTGCGGCCAGTGTAGCCTGTAATCACAAGAGGGTTTGTCGCCGACACGAGAATATCGCTGATCTCGCCAATGGCCTCAGTCGGAAGAGCGGCAGGGCCAAGAGGTCGCCAAAGCTTGGGGTTGATGGTGTATGGGGTGATTTCCTCCTCCATAACTTCGCGGGCTCCCATCAGATAGACCGGACCCTGGGGCTCGCTTGTGGCAAATTGAAGCGCCCGATGGACCATCTGCTTAACGTTCTTGCCAGTCTTGATCTCAGCCGTGTATCGGCAGTACTGAGCAACAATCTGCTTTTGATCGGGGATATCCTGCATCCAGTGGCTTTTGAGCGAGGGGTTGTCTGTCAGCCTGGCACATGATATGGACGGGGACAGACGCTGACTTACATGAACTCTGTGCGAGATCCGCGCATTTCTCCTTCGATAGTGAAGGGGGAAAGACCGGCAAAGATGAGGACAGGAGCTCTGCCCGTCGACGCGTTGTGGATAGCCGCCCCCAAGGCTGAAGTGCCTACGTCGACGTGAACAATGACGCACTGCGGCTCGTTGGTCAGACGAGCGTAGCCGTCGGCCATGGAAAGAGCCACCATCTCGCTTGGACATGTGTAGATGTTGGGGAAGCTGTCGGGTGTCTCGGTCTGTCCCTTGATCATGGCTTCGAGAATACTGGGATGGTCGGAACCCAGGTTGACGAAGCAGTTCTTGACCCCGGCCTCGACCAGGGCCTCAAAAAAAGCGAAGGAAGTGGTATACCTGCCACAATAAAAAGCAGAAGTCAGTGATGTGATCTTTGAAATGAGATAGACATGGTCCGCAAGCAGAGTACTCACATATCGTTTGCACGATGATGCTTAATGCCAGAATGAGAGACGGAGAGATGGTGACGGCGTCGTGTTGTAGGCGGATGTTGGAAAGATAGACGGATCAAAGATGGACGATAGCACCTTGAGGATCGGCAAGACGAGGTGACAAACAGAGACTGGACGAAAAGATAAAGGAAGCATGCTCGTCACGCAGCTCCGGCGGTACAATTTCCCCTCGACCTACCCCGCAGAGTTGGTGCAGACCCTCTCGGCAACGAGCCGGCCGCCATTTTCCCCAAATGGACATGCGGGGGCGAGAAGACTTGGTCCGCTGTCCCACTCGGCCTGCGGAGATAATTCTGGCTTTCGACGACGGGCTACCGGAAGCCGGTCTCGGGGTTCGCCATTATGTAGACGCGGCAGTGTCGTCCAGCAATACATACCCAGCACTATTGGTAGGCCAAGCTCATCAGAGATTATGCATAGGGAGGTCGACACAATAAGCGCTACAGCTTAGATCAGACAATCGATTCACGTGCCAGCCCGTATAGGGATGATTGCTGTCTACGCGTGCCCTCCATTTCTACACACGAAACGCTACATAAAACAAGTTCAATACAACAAGTGGCATGGTATCTTTATTGTTGCTTAGGGCTTTGCCTGTGAAAGATTTTGCCCGGATTCATCAACCACTTGGGATCAAGGCTTGTCTTGATGGCTCTCATCAAAGCCAGTGGTCCGTCCCCAAGCTCGTCCTGCAAAGAGTCGATCTTACCGATGCCGATGCCATGCTCTCCCTGTCCATTTCACGACATGTATTAGCCTTGTATGTCTTCAAAACGTCGATGTTAAAGGGCAAATTGTCAGAAACACAACGTCTGTCAACTCACTGTGCATGTCCCCTCCATCTCGAGAGCGCGATTAACCATGCGATGCACGCTCTCCTCGACCCTTCCTCGTTGCTCGGCACCGTCAAACAGGATGGTTTCGTGAAAGTTGCCGTCACCAACATGGCCAATAATGCTGCCAAAGAGCTTAAGACTGTCAAGATCCTTCTTTGACGATTCGATCAACTCCGCCACGCGCGAGAGCGGCACTGCGACATCCGTGGTCCAGACCTCGCTGCCACTCGTCCGCAGTGCGAGCATACTCCACAACGCCTCTTTCCTTGCCGACCAAAGCACTTTTTGTTTCTCTGGGTCGTTTTCGAACTCCATCGCCGGGCTTCCATGCTTCTCTGCCACGTTCTTGACTGCGCGGATGTCGTGGTTGACGAGGTCTTCGTCTCCTGTGAACTTGAGGAACAGGGTCGGCTCTTCCCGCCACACTCTGCCTGTCGCGCCAATTTTGTTGATTACGCGCATCTGCACATCGTCGAGAATTTCGATGGCACCGACTGCAATGCCCCGCCGCACGACATCTACAGCCATCGCTGCAGCTGTCTTGATGTCGGGAAATGAGATGACCGCAACCCCCGTGTGCGTGGGTATTGGCGCCAATTTCAGCGTCGCCTCGGTCACTAGGCCAAGCGTGCCTTCTGAGCCCACAATAAGGGAATTGAGACTGTAGCCGGCTGAGGATTTTCTGAATCGATCACGTCGAAATTAGTCGCCCAGTCGGTCGATCCGATACCAAGTCGTCGAGTCCCTTACTCTAGTGATCACTCACCGTGGTCTCCTTCGAGTTTTGACAATGGTGCCGTCAGCCAGCACAACCGTTAAGTTCACGACCCAGTCCCTCATTGTGCCATAACGAATCGCATTGGTGCCACTGTTGCCGCGTCAGTCGTCAAGTCAGCGTCTCGCGTTCCGGAGATGTCTGCTATGAGCCTCCAGGGTCTCTTTGAATGGCACTCACCTGCAGTTCGTCCCAATCATACCACCAAATTGAGCCTATTTTAATGAAAGCAGCTAGACATTAGTGCGAAAATCCACAGGTCATGGTTGTACAGGCATACTGCAGGGAAACTTTGGCCAGCACTTACAGACGGGCCAGGATCGATGGGGAAGAAAAGGCCGCTTGAGCTTATGATGCTGTTCATCTGCACCCACGACATCCCTGGCTGGACAGTGACATCCATGCTACGGAAAACGAGGAAGGAGTCTCGAATCAGTAGAGCTTCATTGATACACATTGGGGGTCAAACTCACTCTTCTGGTCGAAACTGAACAATGCTCGCCATGTTACAGAAGTCGACGCTGACGCCGCCGTGGGGTGCAGAGAAATTGCCTTCGACGCTGGAGCCACCCGAATAAGGGACTAGACACGGATCGAGTCAGTATGTGCCTGTAGAATAGTCAAGATGCCATGATGAAGATCGGGAGATGCCTACTGATAGGCACATTATATTTGTGGCATATTTTAGCAATGGAAGATACTTCTTCAGTTGAAGACGGAAATGCGACGGCGACAGGGAGCCTGTCTACATTGACAGTGGACCACTCTGAGTATCCATGAGCGTGCAGGATCTCATCATCAGTCGAAACGCCATCCTCGCCAATGCAATTCTGAATCTCGACGACAGCCTATCATTACACGAGTTAGCACAACGTCAGTCTCATCAAGGCATTTCTCAAGTCCAGTATCATGGTCACTGGTATCAAATCGGACTGACCTTTTCCATGTCTGGCCGCGATGCATACAGCTCCTGAGTTGACGAACTCATATCCGGTGCCGTCGGGACTACCACATTGGGTGTTGGTGCACTCTTGCCGGCATCTTGACTGGCGATGAGCCATCCTCCGACTGCCCCTAATGCGAGGGCCAGAAAGGCCGTGGGGGGCCCAGAAGCCCACTGCACGTTGCGCTGAACTGGTTGCTGTGCTCCATCTCGAGAGCTGTGAGCACGAGTAGGAACCTTGATGGCCGATTCGCGCCGCCAGAGCGCCCACGTTGTCCTTCTGGCGACCGGCCGGCTGGTGGTTGTGTAGAGTCGTGAGAGCGGCCTAACGCTGGGCGTTACCCGTCTGCCTGACCTGAAGAGGCCTGTCGATGTTTGTGACAGCATGATGAACCGCAGAGTGTGGGCGATGTGCACAGAAGTCTACTGATCCAGACCTCGGATATCAGCAGCACAGGCAATGCATAGTCCCAAGGACGCCTCCGATCAAATGGAGAGATTCATGGATGGCATCCTCGGACACGACCCGCGGCCGGGTTGGGGGCGAAGTGCGGATATTGCGAGTGGTGGGTCTCTGTTCCGTGGTGAGGCAACGGGCGGGGAGGGCGGAGACTGCGGAGGCGACGGGGCGAGCTCCACAGCTGCCGGAACAACAGCCCAACCGAATGGGCCCGCTAAGCCAGCGGGAGTGGGGCAACTGAGGAGGTCTCGGCTCGCAACCGAGAGTGTCGCCGCAAGCGGAACCAGAAACGGGCAGGCCACGGTCTGCTCAATGGCTCTCTCCACTGCTCTGCATTCCGTTGTGTGCAGACGTGCGTTCCTTCGGCACCCGCCCGTCGTCGCCCGGATGCGCGTCTCTCCTACTTGGCACCTATCTCCCGCGACCCTGCTTGCCCGGTGGAAAGGGACCCATGGCCACTACCATGGCCAACGCGGACACACGGTCCAGTAAGCGCCGGCGCATCGCACTTGCATGCGACAGCTGCCGTGAGCGCAAGGTCCGCTGTGACGGAGAAAAGCCCGTCTGTGGGCAGTGCGCCCGGCGGGCCCAGGCCGGTGCGGAGTGGACATGTGAGTACAATGTTGTCCCCAACTCGGCCAGGCATCACAGTGAACACGAGTACCTGGCGAGCCTCCAGCAACAGGTCCGTCTCCTCCAACAGCAGCAGCAGCAGCAGCAGCAGCAGCAGCAGCAGCAGCAACAACAACAGCAACTAAAGCAGCAACCTGGGCACGAGGGGGACCATCGGAGCTCATCTATCGCTGAGCCTTTGCCGAGCATCCCGACAACCAATGCCCCCCAGGCTGCTGCCAGAGTCTCACACAGTCCTAGAGATTCTCGTCACCACCTGCAATCCGTCTTTGCAATTGATCCACGGGCTGTCGTGCCGACCCTAGACGTCAATGCCTCGCCGCAAACCGTGGGCTCGCGCCCGAGTCCGGCACAACACCACCACCACGGACCACATGACTCACCACCCCTCTCCGCCGAGCAAGAGTCGAGACATATCAATACTGGTACCTTGAGGAATAGTACCATTGTGCCGCCGTCTAGACAGCCCGAGGACAATGGCGACGACCAAAGTTATAGCAACGCCATTAACGACAACGACAACGACAACGACAACGACAACGACAACGACAACGACAACGACAACGACAACGACAACGACAACGACAACGACAACGACAACGACAACGACAACGACAATGAGGACCACGACCAAGGCCTCATCAGTGCCATGGGAGCTTCACTACCCAGCCCTGATCAATTGCCGGCAGGACGGCGACCAAAAGAATTCTACGGAAAGTCGTCGCTAGTATCGCTGGTCCAGGAAATTGTTCACTCTCCATCGTCCAGCAAGACAGGCTCTGCCACGGCAACACTTCCAGTGGTAGGAGGTCGGCTGCGATCGCGTACTTCCGCGACCACGTCTGCGTCTCCAGGCTCTCAGACTCGATCACGTGGTCCGAATGCTCTACTCGACGCACACCTGGTCTTACCGCCTCGTCAACTAGCTGATGACTTGATTGAGATATACTTCCGCAGCATCCACATCTTTTATCCCTGGACGCACTCTGTCTCGTTTCTCCACGCTTATGAGCGCCTCTGGCTTGGTAGCACGACAGGGGAGGGCACCGGAGTTTATCATGGTGAAGCCGGTCCCTCGACGCCAGCCACTGGAGTAAAGATCGGCTTGGGGAGTGCAGAGTGTCCTCGAAATGTCTTCATGACGGCGATCAACGCCATGTTTGCTCTGGGTTGCGAATTCTCCGAATATCCTCCCGAAGACAAGGAGCCGGCTGCCGCCATGTTCTTTGGGCGAACTCGTGGTCTACTCAACATGGACCTGTTGGAGTCTGGCAGCCTTGCGCATGTGCAGGCCCTGCTTCTAGTTGGACAATACCTGCTATGTACGCATTATCCAACGCAATGTTGGAACATTGTCGGCTTTGCCTGCCGCATGGCAATTGGCCTCGGCTTGCAATCCTCACGGGCGCCTGATGGCTTGACAGAGCTCGAGCTCGAGGTACGGCGGCGGACTTGGTATGGCTGTGTGCAAATGGACATGTACGGCAGATATCTCCTGCTCTCTCTATAGCGATCTGTCGCTGGCTAACCACGACCTCGTGTTCATTCATTAGGACAGTCAGCATGACATTAGGGCGGCCTCCGTCGATATACATGACCGAAGACGTCCCTCTTCCCCTAGCTATTGACGACGAGTTCCTAATGCGAGACCTTCGAAGTCCACCTGGACGGCAGCCCCTGGACTTACCATCGAAGATGCTGTTCACACGACAGAACATCCGATTTGCGGCACTTCTAGGCAAGATCCTGCGGACCATCTACTATCCCCCGCTCGATGCGAAGGGCACTGTTCCCAACCACTCCTCACGGGATGATTTGCTTGGACTTCTTCAACTCGAAGCCGAGCTTGAGGACCTGGCCGATTCCATACCTTCTCCGCTCCGCTGGGAGCGCTCCTCTGGGACAAACAACGTCAGCCAAGAGTCTACTGCTGCTGCTACTCCTGCATGTCACGATGATCGTGGCCAGACACTCCGAAGGCAGGCTAATGTTCTCGAAGCCAGATACCTGCACACAAAGATATTACTCTATCGACCAGGATTTACCAGTTTCTGCGCTCATGCTCATCACCACAGCACCACAAATACAGAAGACAGAGAGACTGTGGCGGATCATAACAGTACCTCGGCAGGCTATTTGCGAAGCGGCACTCTGCACTGTTCCTTGGGGCTAAGCACGGCCGTCGAGTGCGTGCGAAATGCTTGCGCACTCGTTGAGTCTATCAAACGCGCCACAACTGTCCACGCCACGGGTGCTTGGTGGTTCAGTGTGTTCTGTAAGTTGCTGTCATCAAGACCCGACCAGACTTTGATGGGATTAGTCATACTCATTCATGAAACATGATTTAGATCTCCTTACGTGCTCGGTGATAATCATCATCGCTGACTGCACCCCCCCATTATCGTCTGCTCTTGAGCTACAATTCCTCGAACGTGCATGGACCAGTTGCACCGACGCACTGACCCTCATTGGCCAGCATAGCTTACGGGCAGACTCTTACTTGCGGTCTCTTCAGTTGTTGCGCCAGCGGAGCCTTGCCATGGCTAATGGTGAGTGACAACCGTGGCCAACGAGGGCGTGAAGTCTGCGCTTATCTCACTGGAGTTCTCGTGGACTGATTTGTGTGACCTCAGGTGCATCCCGCCAGCACTCGCAACACCCTGCCACGGCACGCCAGTCCCGGGCTGGCTCTCCAACGTGGCAAAGGGCTTATCAAAGCACCTTTGCTGGCGACCCCATCCCCAATGGCGTCGCACATACCCTGCTTTCGTCTGAATCCGATGTCGCCGGTAGCACGGGCCCTGCACATCACGACTTTGGTACGGATGCACAACAGCAACAGCAGCAGGGGGACCAGCAGAGTGAGCAGATCAATAGATCTGACGGTCTCGATGAGTTTCACGACGTCGAGTTTGATATTCCCACGCTACTGGGCAGCTGGGAGGCCGACTTGAACGACATGCACGGGCTGGAGCCGGGCATGGGCGGGTTCGGCAGTCTGGGTTACTCAGTGACGAGCTTCCTGTAAATAATGGGCTATACACTCAATACTACTTGTCTATCTAAGACCAATCAATAGTTCTGATGCTGTGATAAAAATCCTGAGCAGACTGCCCTTTCTTATCCCCATACTGAGCCGAAGCCCAGACTACGGGGACTGAACCTGCTGTTGATTTTCGGGAACGAGCCGACAGCAACTCCAGACTCCGGGCTGCACCCGTCGTGAATCGCCTGGACAAACCTACGTAGCGCCACCATCCACACCCCTTGGACGGAGTCCCCTTTGTGGTTCCCCGCAAGTCCAATTACTGGGGAAATGCGCGGAGAAGCTTGCGGGGGACAAACTTCGGACACCTGAGCCGGCTGCAAAATTAGACAGGCAGCGTACTGCAGCTCGGACCACGGCTGCACTTCCTTACATGTACCTGTGCAAGCTATAAGACCAGCACGGCGCGACATCCTAGAATTCTCGAGCTGAAGATAGACATTGCGTCTACACGCTCCAGGTGGCCAACAACTTCTTCTTACCATCTTCCCTCGCGGCCTGCGTGCCTATACTCTGTCTACTCTGGCCGGCCTGTCCCATACCACACCTACCAACTCCTCCGACTTAATCACCAGAGACCAAATCAACAATGACGGCCCACACCCACAGCTGCAGCTCTCCGACCAAGCTCGAGAGTGGTCTCGAGCACGATGAGAGCACTGGCAAGAGCCAGCCCACTGGCTCAATCATTTCTGTCGATGAAGAGGCCGACAAAAAGTTGCTGCGCAAGTGTGATATGCATCTCATTCCACCGCTCATGGCAATCTACTTCTTGTCCTTCATGGACCGCACAAACATTGGTGTGGACAATCCCTGCATTACGCAAAGTACTTTAACAAGGACAACAGCTAATCCGACATTTGCGGATCGACAGGAAACGCCAGAATCCAGGGCATGACGACGGATCTGAACATGGTTGGCTCCGACTACAACATTGCCCTCTTCGTCTTCTTCATCCCAGTAAGTTCAGACTATTTCCAGCACTTCACGCCTCAATACAAGACTGGCCAGAGCTGACTCGCTGCGTTCTAGTACATCATCTTTGAAGTTCCATCCAACCTGGTCATTAAGCGCGTTGCGCCATCGACTTGGCTGGCCTCAATCACCGTTCTATGGGGTAAGTCTGGTAGTTTGCTAGTCTTTGTACTCAAATCCACGAGACCTGCGATGCTAACTTATGTATTGTTCGTTTTATAGGCATCTCCACCGTTGGCATGGGTTTTGTCACCAACAACGCCGGTCTGGTTGCGTGCCGCCTGCTTCTTGGACTCTTCGAAGCCGGTATCGTGCCAGGCTGTATCTACCTGATCAGCATGTACTACAAGCGTTACGAGGTTCAGTGGCGCATGTCGCTCTTCTTTACATCTGCGATTCTGGCGGGTGCCTTCTCGGGCCTGCTCGCCTTCGCTATTGGCAACATGCATGGCGTCGGCGGATACTCGTCTTGGAGATGGTAAGTGACTGCTGTTTGGAGACCCACGGTGCAAGGCAACACAAAGGAGACATAATGTTAACGACGAATCGTAGGATATTCATCCTTGAGGGCCTCCTGACAGTGCTCGTTGGTATTGCTGTCAAGTGGTGGATCCCCGACTGGCCTGAGACGGCTTTGTTCCTGAACGAAGAGGAGAGAGCGCGCCTCGTCGCTCGTCTGCAGGTCGACTCCGGCAACGCCGTCATGAATCATCTCGACAAGCGTGCAGTGCGCCGGATCGGCCGGGACTGGAAGATGTGGATTGGTACTATCGCATACATGGGCATTCTAAACAACGGATATGCTGGTTCGGTGAGTCTCCTGCCACCTGACCTGAAGGAAACCTAAGTATCTAACAGAGACTTTAGTTCTTCATCCCGACAATCCTGAACCAGATGGGATTCAAGGCTGCGGAGGCCCAGATCCGGACCATCCCCGTCTACATCGTCGCTACCGCTCTCTGTCTCGCCTCTGCTTGGCTGGCCGATCGCATGCGACACCGTTTCGGGTTCACTCTTTTTGGTGTGGCAGTCGCCACCATCGGCTACGTGCTGCTCCTTTGCGGCAACTCGCTATCAGTCGGTGTCCGCTATTTTGCCCTATTCCTCATCGTCGGAGGAGGCTACATCACCCAACCCGTTATCCTCGGATGGTTGTCCAACACAATGTCCGGCCATTACAAGCGATCCGTCTCATCCGCTGTACAGATCGGCTTGGGCAATGTCGGTGGCTTTATCGCTTCCAACGTCTTTTTCGACCGTGAAGCGCCACGCTACGTCACGGGCTACGCTGTCAGCTTGGGCATGATGGCTCTCTGTGCTGTCTCTTGTACCGTCATGTACATTGGCCTCGTTCGCGAGAACAAGAAGCGTGATCGTAGGGAGAGGGATTATCGTCTACAGGACCCGGATGCGCATAATCTTGGAGATGATCACCCTGACTGGCGGTATGCCACGTAGATATCATGGATTGCAGGGAGCTTAGTAGAGAGTCGCGATTCTCTCGGACTACTCTTATGTCGGCGGTTCCTCATTGGGGTGAAAGGTCTGGGGGTCAGCATTGTGTCGAGCTTTCGTTATTACGTCGGTGGTTGTCTCCGTGTACTTCGCCTCAGATATTCGAGGTTCGCCAGTGCCATTCAGCACAAGCAGGATCTGTATATAGAAACAGTCTGGCCGCCTAAAATACATTATCGTTATACAATCTGGAGAATGCTACTCCACCAAGTCAGTTTCACAATTCGCAAATATAACCAACTCGGCCCGCGCCTCACGGGGTCTTTGTCTCCAAGCCTGATTTCTCCGTCAAGCCGCATGGCAAAATGAAGAAACAGCAGAAATCGTGGACTGCTCTGCGCGGGCTGAGTCAAGCATTTGTTCACTGGGTATATAATGGCAGCGGCATGGACGAAGGTGAGGTGCAGTATAAACACATGTGAATGAGACAATGGCATTTCCCTGAAGTTCAGAGGACCCATCTCGCTCAGAAAATCTATTGCGCAGTTTTGCAAGGCATTGACTGGCCAATCTGCTTTATGACCGATCCGCAGATGTGACTCGGCAATCATTTCGGCCTTTATCCCAATCTATGGATTGCGCCATGCTGACATCCACTCTCGTGCCGCGGTGTTGCCAGCCACATTCCAGTCTGGCCTCTATGACTAATGAAATTTAGTTTCGGTACTTTCCGTGTTGTATCAGCAGTCTTGAGCTCGGAAAACAGTCTGGCACGCGATCTAGCCTCGGCCAGATACACTGAACAGAAGGCTCGCGAGGTAACGACTGAATTGGAATGCCCAGAGTTAGGCGCCACCGCTACGAGCAAGCCACTGTCGGCAGCCAGCCGCACGTCGAGACGCCACCGCACATGACCTGAAGACGCAACTCTCGGGACACTCCCGGCGCATTGCGAGATCTAGCGGCACAGTTTAGATACACAACAGAATTTCCTGGCTACTGCCTGCTAGAGGTAATTTCGAATTCCTATATTGCCACACTACTCGGTTCAAAGCCTCGCAGCCTCTTCATGTCAAACTAGGAGACCGTTGGCAGCTGTCTCCACGCGTCCTCCAGACATGTGTCCTCGCCATGAGACCGGTCCTCGGGTACTATCCGGGCACACGAGCCCATCGGACTACCCCAAGCCTCGAGGGGGCAGCGGATCCAGAAAGAAAGTATAATTTCTTAGCTCAGTTATCTCAGACCCACCGTGATCGAGCTCGGCTCCACAGTCGAAACAATGTGTCCTGGTTATCTCTTATTTTCTTTAGGTCTGGCTTTGAGGAGATAAGCCACGCGGGCTGAATCCTTTGTGACTGGTTCTCTCCAATTCCCCTCATTACGCAACGCGTCCTCCCCATCTCGGACGCAATGTATAAAGACGTCGATGCCAACGGTGTCTTCTGCTTGGCTTGAATGACAAGAAAGACGTGATCCCCTCGACAGTCTTGTCAGGTAATTATCTCCCCTGTCGGTTCGTCGTCGTCTTGCCCCGCGTCGGACTTTATTCTCGCCGTCTTCATGTATCACTACCGGAGCTGGCTGCCTGCCAAGGCAGCTGCGGCATGCCTATTGCTGGCACAGTCCGTGGCTGCCATGATCACGCCCGAAGGCATGAGCATTGCGATCAACAACATCTCGTACCACGTTCACACCGAGGCAGTCGGCAGACTTTCGTCCTGCTCTCAACCACGCGGCTTCGACTTGGTCCCTATCACGATTTTCGACGTCGACCAGCCCGGCTGCTCTGCCGAGACTCTGCAACAGCTTATCGCGTCTTACCTGCAGAAGAATAATGTGTTCAGCCAGGGCTTCCTTCATGGTAAGTCAGACTTGACTGCTTAAGCTACGTGTCCAGAAGACTGACTATGCTCGTTGTGTCTCATATAGGTGTCTACCTCCGCTCCAAAAACGTCAATATGACTTTGCCTGCCACAACAGCCGACTCTGGAATTGCCTATGTTCGAAGTATCACCTCTGCCACATTCAATGCCCCCGCCGGCCCGTATATACTTGCACAGGCTACGGGTGAGGTCTACGTGCCATACAGGCTGTATTCCGACTTTATGGGTGCATTCCACCAAGGCGTCATCGCTGCCGCCGATGGGCAGCACTTCTTACCCCTTCGATCTGCCATTGCAGGCTCTTCTGCTATGACCGTCGGTGTTCCATCTCGACTCTACTACACGCCCACAGCAGAGAAGCCGCTCGCCGGAGTCCGTCTAGGCATCAAGGATATCTACGATCTCAACGGTATCAAGACTGGTGCAGGAAGTCGCGCATACTATAGCATCTACCCAGAGGCTAGCGCGACCGCTGATCCCGTCCAGGGTCTGATCGAAGCGGGCGCTATCGTTATTGGCAAAATGAAGACCACCCAGTTCGCTGGTCCAGAGAATGCCCGAGATGCTATCGACTACCAGGCTCCCTTCAACCCTCGCGGAGACGGTTACCAGGAGGTCGGTTCATCGTCCTCGGGCCCTGCCAGTGGTATGGCTTCTTACGAGTGGCTTGATCTCGCCCTTGGCTCCGACACGGGTGGCTCGATCCGGGTGCCCGCCGAGAACAACGGTCTATTTGGTAATCGTCCTAGCCATGGGATGGTATCATTGGGTCATACAGTGCCACTTGCCTCTCAGTATGACACGGCCGGGTTTCTTGTGCGTGACCCCAAGCTGTGGAAGACAGCGTGCAGGGCCATGTACTCGGGCCTCACGAGCAACTATACGAAACTACCAAGCAAGGTCATCACGTACCAGTTTCCTTTAGGTGATGACGGCACTGTGCTTTCGCCTGCGCAGAAGATGATTGCCGACTTTGTCAACAAGGTCAGCAAGCACCTTTCTGCTTCGACGTCGACCTATAACTTGTCCAGCAACTGGGCCCAGACACGACCGGCCGGCACTCCAGAGAACTATGACGAAATGCTAAACACCACCTGGGCGATACTCTCCGCGCAGGAGCAGATCCAATCCGTCCGCAACCGATTGTTCGCAAATTACGGTGCCCAATACAACGGACGCCAACCCTTTGTCAACCCCTCAACTAACGGCTCCTGGCACTGGGGCGCAGGATTCCCAGACCTCATCGACGAGGCCATCTCCAACAAGACCATTTTCATGAACTGGTGGAACTCTGTCGCTCTGCCCCACAACCAGGAAACTTGCTCAGATAGCCTTTTCATGTACGTCTTCAATAACGCCGACCAGCCTGCTTACCGCAGCACATATTCAGCATCAGTCATCAGTACTCCCGAGGGTATTCCCGGTGTGCTGCTGGGTCTGAACACGGGTTTCATCTCGCCGATGGCAGGGAACCCGGACTTCGTCGTGCCAGTTGGCCAGGTTGTGTACAAGAGCACAATTACTCAGCATGAGGAATTGCTGCCGGTATCTGTGCGAATTATGGCAGCCAGGGGTTGCGATCTGATGCTGCTAGATCTGATCAATGAACTCGTTGATGCGGGGATCATTCCGCAGGTCAAGACTGGAAGCACATTGCAGGGTGGACCGATCTATGTCTGATCGGGATGTAAGATCAGCCTGACTAGGGTAGAGACTGTTGTCATCAGGCAGTCTTTGTCTTCATGGCTACCTTTGTATGCAGCGATCTGGATTTGAGAATACAATGAACTATTATATTAAGGTGTTCGAAGGGGCCATCAAAGAGATCGCAGCCCCTAATGCGCGCGACTGTAGGTTTAAATGGTGGAAGCTTGCGGAGAACTCACTACTTCTTCGTAAACCAATACCAAAATGTATCTTGCTTCAGTGGCTGAAGCTCTAGAACGTCTGTCCGAACTACATGCCGTATCTACCGACACGTTTTCTAGTGGCACGTTTCATCCAGCAAGCAATACCACTAGGGCATTATTAAGATCTTACCGAAAATTACCGGCTGCTGAGACCGAGTGCGACTGTGAGACCCTGCTCGCAGGACGATATAAAGGATCGCGAATTGGATCCCAGGCCAGGTGAGTCGAGCAGGCCTCAATGGGCCTGGAGTCAAAATAGGCACCCCGCTCTTGCTCCTTATGGTGCCAAGGTTGGTGTCACTCTGCCGGTCCCCTCATGACCGGCAGGAGCACGAGTCGTGACGCTTTGTACGGGACGGCATGAGGGAGTGGTCTCTACGTTAACCACAATGGACGTATAGAATTTTATCTAGCCTCTGTCCATCAACGTTAGCCTGTGGAGCGGACACAAGCCCTATCCAATGCCCGGTGACCCCATGGACTCTCGTGTCCAAGGCGGCCCTGGTACTGCCTCTCTCTAAAAGGGAACGTACAGGCTGCTGAATCCGCCAACGGGCAACGGACCTGGATTGGTGAGTAACGCTGACATCGGCAGCAGACCCAGACAAGGCTGCGCGGGAGACTGGGAGCCAACAGACGGGCACTGCACCAGGATACCCCATACTTCGTGACAGCAAAGAAGTAAGGCGACTACAGCACAACTAGTCCTCACGGACTAGCCCCGAGGCCTCCTCATTTCGGCTCCTCCTCGCCACCTACTACTGAGCGAGTTTCTTTGGTTGCTGGCCGTGTGGAGAATTAGACAGAGTCTCCTCTTTCTTTTTTCTTTCCCTCTCGGCTTGTTGCTGTGCTCGCTATTCTTCGGCCCAGCTGAGACGATCCCAGCTTGCGAACTTTTTACAGCTGGGTGGCGATCCGCCAGACTTGCCGCTGACCGAGCGCCTACTCACTGCTAATCGCATGTGAGAGGAGACAGAGCCTGCTGCGGATCAGACGATCTAGCACCCTATTGTGGGTTAGAGGGAGCTACAAGCCTGGACACATTCCGTGGACAACAGACCAGGGCCACACCGGGAAGTGCAGGACATGTCGAGGTCCTGTGGTTCGTCGTTGGTACGGCGAGGGCCGAGCTGAGCTGTGCCGTGTGTATTTTCAAAGCGGCAACCCACAAGGAATACGACGTCGGGCAGCCCTCCTCCCTTACCTAATATATAGAGCTTAGTCCCATACCCCTACATCTGATTAACGCCCCCGACCCTCATCGCCGATAGCAGAACCCCGATACAGGCCCGCCCCCCAGCCCGCCGCCGCAGCCAGCTTGCCGCACCGTCGGACTAATAATACGGGACCAGGAGAGACAGCACAAAAGCCGGGCCAATCGGGAATTTCGTAACAGTGTGGGCTGGCCCATCATGAATTCCCGATCGAATTAAACAAGTGTACAATATGTGAACGGACCGATAGACAAGAACCGTCTCTCTACAATATACGGGAATTACATCGTCATTGATTTTGCTTGCGTATTGTTTTATTAATCCGCACACCGACGCCCGTCTCATGTACGAGCAACCACCTGTCCGAGGGGGTCGGGTCGAATCTCGGTAATGCTTGTAATGAAGTCCGCACACTGTATGCGAGATCTACACCAGCACTAGCCGTAGCAAGTTGAGCTAAGGACCTGTAACTGAACCAACCTTAGCATAAAATACCATAAACATGAGGACCCTATAGCCGACAAAGTAGTAAGATTTATACATTAGCGTCAGGACCCAAGACAAGCACACACGCAGCTACTACGGACACCTCCAACCTTGAGACAATATGCCTGCATCGTGCTCTTCCACTGATATCGAAGACAATGCAGTGTGCCCCGTTCAGAGCGGTGGTGCGTTGGAATCAGCCGGGGCTGCTAGCAGCGAGAGGGCTACGTCTCACCAGTTTAGTATCATCGACTCAACGCTGCGGGAGGGTGAACAATTCGCGAGCGCATACTTCGACACAG
Organism: Microdochium bolleyi; assembly: GCA_001566295.1. NCBI lineage: Eukaryota > Fungi > Ascomycota > Sordariomycetes > Xylariales > Microdochiaceae > Microdochium > Microdochium bolleyi. The sequence goes on along the minus strand of KQ964248.1, from coordinate 3,246,101 downwards.
AGAGCAAGATCAAAATCGCCAAAGCCCTCGATCGATTCGGCGTCGATTACATCGAGCTGACCTCGCCCGTGGCATCTGAACAGTCAAGGCGTGACTGCGAGACGATCTGCAAGTTAGGGCTCAAGGCCAAGGTGAGCGTCGACCCGTTGTGAATTAAGAGCACGAACTAACAGCTTGTATTGAGGTTCTGACTCATATTCGGTGCACATTGGAGGACGCTCGTGTGGCAGTCGAGACTGGCGTGCATGGCGTGTAAGAAGTCCTTTCGCCTTGGAACAAAGCACGGCGGCATTTGGGGGCTAACACACACGGTTACCAGGAACCTACTTATCGGGACATCCTCTCAGCTAATGCGACATTCGCACGGAAAGGACATGGACTACATCTTACAGGCCGTCACTGAGGTAGTGCAGTATGTGAAGAGCAAGGGAGTCGAGGTCCGCTTCTCAGGCGAGGATTCTTTCCGCTCAAGCCTCGCGGACCTTCTTGGCGTCTACTCGCTAGCCGACAGGCTAGGCGTCGACCGTGTGGGCATCGCCGACACGGTAGGTTGCGCGAGCCCGCGACAAGTATATCGGCTCGTGAGTACACTCAGGGGCGTTGTAGGCTGCGACATCGAGGTCCACCTGCACAACGACACAGGATGCGCCATTGCCAACGCCTACTGTGCTATTGAGGCTGGTGCCACGCATGTTGACACGTCAGTACTTGGACTTGGTGAGCGCAACGGTATCACCAGCCTTGGGGGACTGATGGCTCGGATGGTTGTCGAGGACAGGGCGAGTGTGGCCAGCCGGTATCGTCTCCACATGCTCAAGGACCTCGAGCTGCTCGTGGCCGAGGCTGTTGACGTGAGCGTGCCATTTAACAACCCCGTCACCGGCTCCAGCGCCTTCACGCACAAGGCTGGTATACACGCCAAAGCAGTTCTCAACAACCCCAGCACGTACGAAGTTCTCGACCCAGCCGACTTTGGTCTCACGAGGCATGTTCACATTGCCTCCCGTCTTACGGGCTGGAATGCGATCAAGGCCCGAGCGCTGCAGCTCAATGTGCACATGACTGATACGCAGTACAAAGAGTGTACCGGGAAGGTCAAGGCGATGGCAGATGTGCGGCAGCTGTCCAGCAATGATACCGACGATATCATCCGTGCTTTCCAGCATTGCGAGCAGGACGGTCAATCTTCCGAGCATTTTATTCCCGCGATAAATCGGAAGGTCCCCGTGTCATAATTGCATGTAGAAGCGTAACTGCTAGATAGTAGAATGTTCATCTTGCAGTATGTGGCTATTGTCGCTGTGTTGCGAGTAAAGTTTGCGACTCGAAACGCCGCCCTCCAGCAAAGAGTAATCTCGAATTACGGTGACGAAAGTATCAGCCAGACTTTTATTCCTCGGCCAGTGCCAGTGACTCATGCTGGTGGAGCTTCCTCATCCTCAACGTGCATCTGGGGTTGCAAGACCAATGCTGCTGGGACTATGGCAATATGATATGATGCCAGAGACGTTCGACAGTCGAGTCCGCTCACATCTTTACTAGCTAGACATGGCAAAGCACCGAAGAATATTTTGGATTTTTCAACTCTGCGCGCGACAATGTGAGGCAACTGCCCGAAGAACGAGTCCTCCAAGGTTGTACGTCTATACGTACGCGATAAGCTGATATCTACGCGGGCCGGTTCTCAGAGTGCTTAGCACTATTTTCCCGTCCCAATGCGCGGCAGCGCCAACCACAGCAGCGATATGGTCACGAGGAGCGCCAAGATAATAGGCTGCAGCACCTGCACGCCCTTGACTTGCGCGATCGCACCGACCGCAAACGGCATGATCGCGGCACCACTCATGCCAATGGCCGCAGCGAAGCCAATCGCGCTGACGTGCACGTGGCGCGGCAGCAGGCGCGACATGACGACGACAGCTGCTGGAAAGAGCGGGCCGAGGAAGAACCCCTGAAGTGCGACAGCAACAGCAGAGACAATAAACTGAGGGACCAGCCAGAAGATGAGCTCGAGGCCAGTGATCAATGCTAGATAGATCTGTATTTTGGAGGCAATCAGTCAAACAGATCTCTGGTGTGGAGATGCGCATCGGGAGAGAGGATGGTAGAGACTCACGACAATGGAGGTCTTCTCGCCAATGCGGGGAGTGGCGAAGCCCAAGACAAATCTGCCTAGCGTGATGCCGAGCCAGAACCCAGTAGCTGTCATGCCGCTTGCGAAGGGCTCAGCCTTGCGAACCTCGATCATGAATACGACGATCCAGCCGCCCAAAGCAACCTCGACGCCGACATAGCCGAGGAGGAAGATCGAGACAAGCCACGTCACTCGTGCTGAAGGTCTCGTAAACAGGACGCGCCTCAGCATGGACTTATCGCCGTCGCTGGCCGTGCCATTGCCGTCCTCCCCAGAACCAGAATAGACAGTCTCGTGCTCTTTCATCGCAGCCTGGTATGCTGCGCCATCCTGTTTCCAGAAGCTCGCCACCGAGGTGATGACCTCGATGCCTGCTAGGCCCACCTGCGATTTGCTCAAGTCATCAGCGATGCTGTCGGTGGTCTGGGCGGTTGAACTGAACGGCTATGCTTACCATGAGATAGTAGTAGGTGTACCAGGGTAGCGCAGCAGTAGTGACCATGTTTTGTGGCCACAAGCGGTGAGATGACAGCGCCGACGCCATAGAATCCGTGCAGGAAACCGAGTAGCTGGTTTGAGTTGGCCAGATTGCCAAACAAGGCATTCCAGCCGGCGTCGCCGATACCATTCCCTAGGCCAGCAATCATGAAAGCAATAACGAGGGCTGGGTACGGTGGGTGCGCAGCAATCTGGATGTCCAGAGCACGATGTCAGCGCAGCGTCCCGTTGGACCGTGGGCAGGAAGACCGAAGGATAAACTCACGATAGCATAAGCGATGACATGACAGCAAGATGTGATGATAGCTACTCCTCGCTGACCCCACATCTTGTGCACGCTATTGTTGGCGATCGCCGCCGTTGTGTAGCCTGCGAGAGGCGATAAGAAGATGAGGGACACGACAATGTATGAGAGCTCATAATATCGCCCGATCTGGTTATTCGAGTCAGCACAAGCAGCATTGCAGCCCCTGAAGTAAACGCCGTGGCGCGCACTTGTGCTCCGTGATGACATACGTAGTTGATCAAGGCCTGTTTTGAGCGTTAGCAAGCTGAGTGAATTCTACACTGGTGATTGCGACACACTCACACCATAGGCGGCATCATTCGCTCCCATGACGATGAACGACCAGAAGCAAGCCAGAACCTGGGCGACGCTGGTCTTGGAGTGGTTCCATTCCGGGTATTTCTTCTCTGTAGAAGTGACCTCTGCTGGTATGTTGCTGTGCTCGATGGGGGCAGGTTGCTCTTGGGCGGACCTCTCAGCTGAGTCTGCCATTCTTTGGAGTCCCGGTGGCAATGTCGTGTATGGAGAGATCGAGGCAAATTCAGGAATCGTCGACGAAGCCGGGCTATATCTCACGCGCGGCTGACAAGGTGACGGTGGAAGGCGGGACGAGCCGCTAACTGGGAACGGGTGCAGCAAAATACATATGTCAAGCAAGATGGCCCTGGGGGGCCTTGCCATATTTGATCCACATGAGATCATCGGCGGCGGAGTATGGTCGGAGCACCGTGCGGCCCCTGTCCATTGGCTCCTTGGCAGTTGGCGGAATGTTGAAGTTGCGGAAGAAGAAGAGATTGCTTCCGCTGCCAAGAGCAAGGGCTTCTTGGACCAAGAGTCCAAGACCCGCTCAAACGTTCTCAAGTGGCTGGAAACTCCCGACGGACGGGATGCTGGCCCGGTCCCGCGAACCATGACTACGCAGTAGCCTGCATTGCAGCCGCGTCCGTGACCAGGGAGTTTGAGACAGGCTTGCATTGCCGTGCAGGGGATGATATGTATGTATTCTGGGCAACCACTATTGCCGCTATTGCCGGTGCAGTTTGCCTTTACAGAACTGGGTGACTTGTGCTCATACCCATGGCCCGATTGGCTAGCCAAGCCTCCTTGACCGCTGCCTGTACCGCCGTGCTCGTGTCAAACCGGTCCAGTGTCTTGATAGCCCTCTCCGTGCTACCACCAGGTGAACACACTTTGCCCAACAGTTCCGACAGGCTCTCGCCGGGCGTTTCCTGCACCAATTTGGCGGCTCCAAGGCAGGATTGGGCTACCAGCTGCCGTGTCGCACCGGCGTCAAGTCCCAGGGATTCCCCTGCCGCTGTGATGCCCTGTAGCATGTAGAAGATGTAGGCTGGGCAAGACCTGTCAAGTTTGGTCAGCAGGCTTCTCGGCGTGTCGAGACATTAGGCCCCAGCTCGGCATGCTTCGGCGACATACCCAGACACAGATGCTACAGCATCGATCAGCTCCTCGCGTGGGATCATCGTGACAACAGGCGAGATGCGCTTGAAGATACATCGCATCTCGACGACGACGTCTTCAGGTGTCGACTCATTGGCGAAGAGAGCAGTAGCTCCCTGGCCCACAGAGATGGGCGTATTCGGCATGGTGCGCACAATCGGTGTACCTTTCGGCAGCCAGCTCTCGAGCTGAGCGACGGAGATGCCAGGGCACACTGTGATTACAACCAGCTGCTGTTTGTCACCGCCGCTTGCTTCCGTGTATGCTTGACTGATGTCGCGACAGACGTCGCCCGTGTACCGGGGCTGTGTCTCAATGACAACAATGTGCCTATGGGATTGACCGGCGGGCGCCGCCCAGACCAGCGCATCCTTGTTGTCACTGGTAACCACTGCGCCTGGGTAGTCTTGCTTGAGGGCCTTCAGTGCATCCGGACGGCGGTGTGTTAAGGCCAACCGATATTCGTCGCTACCATCTGACAGGAGACCGTTCACAATCGCACGACCGAAAACGCCACACCCAATGACGGTGAGCTGGGATTGTTGCATGTTGAGTTTTTTCTTCAGGCTGTATGAGAGGTGGACTTGTTGCAAGACATGCCAAGGTTCTTTTGCGATCCAAGCTGGTATTTATCACCGTCATCAGCTCGTCCAAGCATAACAGCCATACACAACCGTGCATCCAAACTCGATCTTCCTACACCAGATATTCCCCAAACGCCCGTGCGGGGTGGCGGTGCTGCGAGCCAGCCCAGGAAGTGCGCCGCATCATCCGACATCGAGGGACCCCAAAGCTGCGAACTGCGAATGTCCCAGTCTGTTTGCTGATGATGTCGGCGGTAGCCAAGATTTACAATCCACAAGGGTTTGAATGGCAACCCTGCGGGTCGCATCCACCGTACAAAGTCTAGTGAATGCGGAGCCTCTGCTGCGCAAATATCAACGACAGTTTTCTAACTTGTCTAGAAACTGAAAAGTTCTGCAGGTGGCCGTGTTCGTCTTTCAGCCCAGCGCTCAGTCGGGAATTTCGGAAGGTTTTGCGTTGCATCGGCAGAATCCAGGCAGCACGTCTCGGTAATTTCATCGGAGCTAGGCATTATGTACACGTATGCCAACAGCACCCCCGCGGACGTTTTCACGAGCGCCGTTGTCGATCAGTGGATCTCCTTCTGGAAGCATGTCATTAAGGTGAAACATATTCTCGTGGACAGTCATTAGGCGACAGGCTTGTACACATGTATGGCAGTTGCCCAAGAAGCTCATTGTCAAGCTTCTACCAAGGGGAAGGCTTGGACCGTAGGGGTTGCAACTTGAGAACAATCTTCGCTCGTTAGAGATTATTGTTATTCTGAGACCAAATAGTGTGACCAAGTCTTCCAGTATAAACAATGCAAGTGTTAAGCGAAGATCCCATCAAATCATTGCAAAGCAACCTGTTGTCATGCCTGAATTGATGAGTTCTGCTTACATGGTGTTGCATCACGAGATGTGTAGTTGAAAAGTACGACATTTGCCACCGGTTGGGAAGCATAAATGCATTTACGCAGGATCCTTGTTCATAATTTTATCCTGAATTGTGCTTAACAGTGCGATGGAAGTGCAACCCCTGCTCAAAAGTGCTATGTCACAGTACCCCTCCTTGCTTGACCATGGAGGACACCCATGGTTCATTGAGCTTCACGTCTTGATTTCTCGGGCTTGAGACAGGCAGGAACAGTTCAACAGACTCAAAAAATGAGCGCGCGAAGAAGTTGAGTAACTTAATCTGTCAAAGCACCACTATCTATGCACTACTAGCTTGTTCACTCATATTCTTCTAATACACAACCATGTTTCGAAGTCGGTGGTAGTCGCGCGACAGCATGTTGGGGAACTTGGAAGGTTCTCCAGCAGGCACGAACTTGTCGTAAGGGCCCATGGAAGCATCCGCGTTGGCATTGACGAAGAACGCGACCGAGTGACGAGCGGGCACCATGCCGTTTGCCTGCACGTTGAGTTCCTTCGGAGCGTTGACCTGGTGTAGAACAGGCTTGAGGAGACCATTGGTCCAGCGTTCCAATGTCTCACCACCATTGACAATGAGCTCGCCCGCGTTGGCACGCAGCACCGGCTCGAACGTACCTGGCGAACTCTGGTTCTCGACCTCCAGCCCGCCCGCCACGTCCTGCGCGAGAAGAGTAATAGCACTGGCGTCCGTGTGCGGCCAGATGCGCATTGTCTTGTCCCCCAGGAGCTTTTCGGCAGGCACGGAAGGGTAATGGTTCATGCACATCTCGCTCTTGCATCCGTCGCAGCGGCTGACGAAAGAGTCCCGGGGCAAACCAAGAGCCAGCTCAAGAGCGTTAAGAACGCGCATGGCGACGTGGTGGGACTTGAACCAGTACCTCTCTATCCACTTTCTGAACTCCGGGATGCTGGTCTCTTGGGGCCACTGGTTGGGAAACTCCTCATCTTCAGGGCCACCCATATCAAACGTCTCCTGGTAGTCATGGTCAGTGGCTTACGGACATCACGATGTTTCACCTGCTAGGACTTACCTTGGCATCTTCTCGGCCGTCGTGGCTGGCCATCTCGAGGTTGACGGCTCCATTGAGGTTCAGGGTTGCCGTCTTCTCAACGCCGACCGCGCTGTATCCACGCTGAGGCTCTGGGCCCTCGATATTGGATATGCTCAGTTTTTCCTTGAGGGGCAGGTCGAAGAAGGCTTTGTTCTGCACAGGCATGAGTCAGTGGGAGGGGACGCGTCGTGAGAATGAATCTTAGTACACACCCAAGCGAGAAGCTGGGCAATCTCAGAGTTGGGAATGCCATGGCCCACAATCTTGATGAATCCATCGCGGCGGAAACCTTCCAGCACCTCCTTGGCGAAGTCGAGTTGGTTAGGTCCGTCGAAATTAGACAGGTCGAGGACAATTGGTTCAAGCATGATTGAAGTATTTAGCTTTCTGAGGGGGTGAATGATTTGCAAATGTACCTTTGGAGCAGATGCTGATGATTTCAAGGTGTCGGGAAATCTGCTTGGAGCAGGTGGTCAGGTCCTGGGGACTTTATAGCAGCGCCCAGAAGTTCCAAAATACGATCACAGCGCTATTTAACATCAAAACACTGACTCGGTCTCTCATCAATCCTCATGCGTTCTGGTTAGCACTGCAAAAGAGTCAAACTGTCCGGGCAGAGCTACATCGCCCGGTCGCGGGCTGGGGTTCCGAATCGCCCATTGTTGGGCTCACAAATGCCCAATTAACATGGCAATGGTGGTTACAAGGAAATAGGGTACATAGTGACGGCCTGTTACGCGACAATGGGCTACATCCATCTCGGGTTAGGCACTCCTTTGGTGCTTGGAGGAGCATTCGCCTCGGCAATAATAGCATGCGGATAGACGGCGGGCGGCGATTCGTGTTCCTTTGCGGCTGACGTGTGATTGCTTTTACGGTCCGGAATGGCCGATCGGGGTTTGGGGAGATTGATGTATTCTCGGAACTCGGCAGTGGGGTCGGAGATGATTCACGAATAGGCAGCGGAAAAAAGCCCGATGCAACCTGCGAATGACGCGAGAGTATTCCTGGCAAAGAGTTAGAGGCGATACGGGAATTTATGGGAATGTTACGTTGCTATAATTGCACGGAAAAAACTTGGCTTAGTGTTCAGCCAGCACACATGACCTATGGGGCAAGGTCTCCATCATCCGTCGTGCAAACTGGCGAAAGGAAACTCCAGATGCTACCCCGCCCGCAGAACTCCGTCACATTTGCGCTCCTCCGATCTCCGAGCCACTGCCCTGTGCGGACCTTGCATACGAAAGACTGAAAATGGCCTCTCTCCAATCGGCGGATGAGTATCAGCTTAAATACCTTCCCGGCCTGTGGTGCTTGTTCGGCAGCAAGCGTCCCAAAGAACAGAACTTCTAGGATTTCCCAGATACCGCGCAAGACTTACGAGACGGTACCATTCTGGAAGACAGCTTTCATCATGGGCTCGATAGCAATCGAACGGCGGGAGATTACCGCGGCAGACTACGATATTGACGCCAAGAAGTACCGCGCCGAGGATGCTCTGACAGAGGATGTTATCAAAGGTCTGGAAGTCGCAGGCGGTTGTATCGTGCGAAATCTTTTTGGGCAGAACACCGTCTACTCCATCACTAAGGACTTTGAGCCGCATCTCAAGGCTCATCAGGCCAGCGCTGGTAAGTGTCCCCTTCACACACAGATATGTACACCCATGGGAAACTGACAAAGGACGAAGACTACTTTTGGCCAACTGAGACAACACTTCTCAACGGGCTCGTGAGCAAGTCGGACACCTTTGCTCGCGAGCTTGTCGGCAACGGGACGTTTCAAGCGGCATCTGAGCACTTCTTGACGCGCCCTTATAAAGGGTTCTGGGTATGTTGCACCCCGACTCGTCTTGGTCTTTGCTAACACACCAGAGCAGGTCGGCCAAAGGCTCGTACAGCCCGTCTCAAAGCCGCAAATGAACAATACTTGCGCATTCAGAATTGCTCCTGGTGCGAAGGACCAAGGGTTTCACCGGGATGACAATGTCCATCATGGGTGAGTGCCGAATAATAACATGTGGCTCAGGAGCCGAGAGGTTGACTCGCTGTGTAGGTGGAACGGTCACGACGATGCCTACAGGATTGGCAGAGACACAGGTGTCGCCATATTCATGGCTCTGACCCCGACGCACAAAGCGAATGGGGCTACTCGCTTCATCCCAGGCAGTCACCTTTGGGACTACAACAGGCCACCACCTGAGACCAACGACAACTGTGTCTACATTGAACTGAATCCTGGCGATGCGTGGTTCATGTTGCACTCGGTTAGTTTCGTCCCCCATCGCCCCCGCACGTGTGCGCGCCTGACCTAATTGCACCCAGACTCTTCACGGAGGTTCGGCCAACACTACTGAAGACGAATACCGCTTTATCTGCATGGCCACATCTACGACTGGTCTCCTTCGCCAGGAAGAGAATCAATATCTGGCCAACGACATTGAGAAGATCAAGAAGCTGCCGCTCCACTTGCAGAGGTTTCTGGGCTGGGGCATCTCGGACCCTTGGAAGGGATACGTAGAGCTCAAGGATCCAATCCTAACTCTAAACCCGAACGAGAAAGATCTTGTTAACACGGAATACTAGATTGACGAAGGTGTTGGGCTTGGTAGACAAGATACGTCTATGCCCTCCTTTCGAGTCAATAGTGGTCAGGCCCTAAATTTGAATCAAACCTCTGAGACCGCCTACTTTGCCACGTTTAATGTACGTATTAGAGAGCTTATAACCTATTTTTTAAGGCCAATTTTTATGCGTCGTTTTCTCGCAAACCTGTCTCGCCCAAGAATATGTTTTTAATTTCGACTCATATCTATATTGCAGTGACATAGTTTACTTGAACTTGTATTTCAAAGCCGTGGAGAGACTGATAAGCGTCCAGAGCAAGTTGTCGATGAAGTTAGCAGTAACGTTAATACAACCGTTCGAACGATATATGAAACAAGCCGTGCGTATGGAAAATCAAGAATAATCGCCAACGATCAACATCCCCACAGGGGTCCTCGAAGTTATTTGCGCAGAAGCGCGTTTCGAATTGGCGGGGGGGGGGGGGGGGGGGGGGTAGCATCCCCCAATGTTGAATTTCAGGGCTTCGACACCCCAGTACCCCACGTCGTCGGACTTCTTGAATCCCGAAACTGCCGGGATGGCGCATCGGGGGTTTTTGTGCCCAGCTGTACGTCATGGCCTTAGGCCTGATCCTTCCCTGGCATCGTGTCTTTCGTTAAGTTGCACTCTCCCACGCCCTTAACGGCACAATGCATGGCTTGTCTTGTGTCCCGCGTGCTGCACACATCCCTGAGAGGAAATGCATAAACATATCGGCCAACACTGTGCGCGTGACATAGACGGCACTCTCCTCAGTTATATGCAATCTTGCCTTATTCTTCGGACACACATAGCACCATCCCTTGTAATTTAGCTTCTTCATGTTCCATGACGAACATCAGTGGGCCGTGTAGCTTCCGCTGCCTGCTTGAGGATCCATGCATCCTTAAGAAAGTCGTCAATAGGGGTAGTTTGGACATCGGGGAACAGCTTGCCTAAGTCCTCGCCTTGCAAGTCGTATCCATTGCTAAGCGCGGTGTACATGGCCTCTTTTTCAACTAGTCGATACAGTTTCCCCCACTCAGCATTAGCGAACAGTGCACAATTACTCGGGAGCTGGGTAACGTGGCCCCTGAAGATAGCTTCCGTACTCTCGTACACGATATTGAAGTCCCGCTCTATGCATCCTATCAGCGGTCACTTTCGGGTTCATGGCTAAGCTGCAAAGAACATACCAGTCACTCTCTTTATGATATCAGCCAGCTCATGGAAGTTTAGTCTGTTCCCCGCGACCAGCGCATACCGGGGCCATTCAGTAGCTGGAAGACTGACGAGCCGCTCGACATATGCTGCGAGATCGGATGAATGTGTGAAGATCATGGTCTGTGTGCCGTCGCCGGGGAAGACACACATCTCGTGCTGGAAGTCGACGAAAACTGACCACGGCATCAGGTTCGTGGGCTTCGGCTTGTGAGGCATTGCGAGGTAATCGAGGAACAAGCCATTTCGAAGCAGGGTCCACGTCAACTGTGGATGATGCTCGAGTTCAAGTTCAGATCTTAGTTGGAAGTTCTTGAAAGACAATTCAATGCCGCTGCATCCTCTCGGTCAGCCAGTCTAGTGGAGGAATGATTGAGACTCATAACTAACTTGATGGGGATATGGAAGTCGAGATGGTACTCGCTTGGGAGAAACCGAGTGACAGTCCCCGAACATGCTGCGCCACGGATGAGATTGATCTGGGACTCCGACGCTGCGTTGTCCAGAAGGACCAAGGCGGAGACAACAACTTCGACGCCGTGTTCACGTAACACGCTTGCGATCTGGTCGGCATTGTTATAGTCGACCGCGAGTCGTTCGAGTGACGCAGACTCACTCCTCTCAGCTTTCTGTATCATGTCAGCGAAACCGCAGGAGATTGCGGGAGAGAGGAGCAACAGACGCTTCTTGATAGTACGAATATCTTGTGTCTGCCAGACATCAACATAGCACTAACAAGAGTACTACCGACCGCGCCAGTTCCACCAGCGATAGCGACTACAACCATGGCTATCGTTGCAGGCTGAGAGCTTTTGTTTGGAAATGGCCATGAAAAGGAGGAGCCATGTGCAACCCTCCGCTGGTCTGTAAATATCTTTCGACACTTCCCCAGAAGCTATTTCTCACGCAGTGGGCAGCGCGTACTGGAACAGATTGGGCTGTCTCCACTAAACGCAATGTCCGGCCAGCTCGCACCAGGCACATTACAAAAGGTGCTGGCCGGCTCCACTCGGAATAACTTTCCGGGACCACGGGTCGGAAGTTGTCAGCCGGGGGTTGTGCGAGGGATCCGGATGTTTCTTCACACTTCGGACCAAGCCGCACAGCGGGACAGAGATACGTGTGCAACAACCTCGTACGAGCGACCGAGACATCTTTCTGGCGCCGAACTTGGCTGCATCGGACGATACGGCAATTCCAAGACGAACTCAAGATGTGCCCGGCGGAGGAGACACACGTTTCCTCCTTGCGACAACATGCGTCTTGCGCGATACACGCACTATTCAGAGTGCCCGCCAACAATGACACAACTTATTCCCTGAAGCGCCTTTAGCACCAGAAAGATCAAAAAGTCCTGGCCATGTCGCAACAATCTTCGCCCACGAAGGCTCCTCATCACACTTCATCGAAGCCAGGCTTTGCTCTCTGCTCGTACTAGTCACTTCAACTTTGCGCCCACAACCACTCACCATGACTTCGACATCCTCAGAGAGTGACTATCAGAGTCTTGTCAAAGACTTCAATGCTACAGATGAGCCCAATTTCCTGGGACAGCGCCTTGACAAGGTATTCGAGGCTGTGGCTTTGGAATATGCCTCTAGCATCGCCTTGATCCATGGCGGGACGAGAATGACGTACCAGGGTCTTAACTGGACAGCAAATAGACTGGCTCGGCATTTATCCAATCAGGGGGTCAGACAGGGTGACCTCGTGGGGCTAGCGGTGGAACGGTCTACGAGCCTGATTGTGGTTATGCTGGCTGTTCTCAAGCTCGGGGCCGCATACGTGCCCATCGACTCGGCTTTCCCCAAAGAACGCATCGACCAGATGGTGGAAGATGCAAAACCTAAGCTTATCATCACGAGCGGCAAAATCAGTAAAGGCTTGTCACGATGGGTGGACATATGCATCTCTGTCGACGATGACGACCTGACACGACAATGGTCCCAGATGGATAGGGCCAATCTTCACATTGATATAAAGCCCAAGGATCTGGCATACGTCATCTATACGTCCGGATCTACCGGGCGACCCAAGGGTGTTGAGATCAGCCACGGTGCAGCCGCGAACTTCCTGCTCTCACTCCGACACAACGAGCCAGGATGCAGCCCTGAGGATATATTACTCGCAGTGACGACAATATCTTTCGACATGTCGGCGCTCGAACTCCTGCTTCCTCCACTGTCCGGAGCGACAATGGTGATTGCAGCCAAGGATGCTGTGCAGAACCCTGAGGAGCTGCTTCGGCTGATGCTGGACCACAAGGTCACAATATTGCAAGCAACCCCAGCCACGTGGTCTATGCTGTTCGAGGCTGGTTGGCGAGGGGACCCGAGACTGTCAAAAGTCATCTGTGGTGGCGAGGTGTTCGCACGACATCTGGCCGATCGCCTGCTGGGAAATGCAGACTCTGTAAGTGCAAGGTTGCTCAACACCTACTCCAGTGCCGCAGAGATCATTTAGCTGATGGGAGCAGGTCTGGAACGTGTACGGTCCCTCGGAGACGACATACGGTAGCGTCGGCCGAGTTCATCCAGGTGACGAGCCTATCTACGTTGGCCACCCCGTGGCCAACGGGCGCATCTATGTGCTTAACGACGACATGAAGCCTGTGCCTGTCGGCTGCAGTGGCGAGGTGTACATCGGCGGCGGCAGCGTGAGCAATGGGTATCGCAACAACCCCGAGCTGACACAGTCCCGATTCTTGGAAAACCCCTTCCACGGCGGCACTTTCTTCCGCACAGGCGATCTTGCGCGGTTTGTTGCCCCGGACAAGCTGCAGGTTCTCGGAAGAGCGGATGGCATGGTCAAGGTCCGTGGGTTTCGCATCGAGGTTGGCGACATCGAGGCTGCGATCATGGACCATGGGGCAGTGTCTGAGGCCATAGTCGTCGCACGGGATGACCGTCTTGTTGCATACTGCGTACCGTGTAGCACTGTTGACTCCTCGACCTTGGACTCAATACTGCGGCCTTGGCTCGTCAACCGATTACCGCCTTACATGGTTCCATCGTTCATCGTAGCAATGGATGCTCTGCCCCTGTCGCCCAACCAGAAGGTCGACCGTCGAGCACTACCGGATCCCATATCTATGATCAAGAAGGCGCACGAGGCGTTGCCAACTACGGGCATGGAGCGCGAAATCCGCGAAATCTGGTCAGAGGTCCTCGAGCATGATCGCATGGGCGTCGAGGACGGCTTCTTCCAGGTCGGCGGCAACTCGGTCCGGCTCGTTAGAGTCCAGGCGAAAATCTTAAGCAAGCTGGGGATCAGAGTCTCTGTCCCAGTCCTGTTCGAGCACTTCACCATCAAAGCGCTAGCTGCGCATCTGGTTGAGCAAGCCGCCGGCACCCAGACGAAACAGGAGGAGACTGTAGTCGCCAGCCGAAAGGCAAACGACTCCGATTACAGCCACCAGTTCGAAGACATCGCAATAGTCTCTATGGCTTGCCGCCTTCCCGGCCAAGTCAACACGCCGGAAGACTTCTGGACTCTTCTAATTAGTGGCGGCGACGCCATAGCCGAGGTGCCCAAGGACCGATGGGATGCACAGGCGCTGTACGATGTAGACCCTGATGCTGACGGCAGGTCATACTGCCAATATGGCGGCTTCCTCAACTCTATATCATCGTTTGACCTGTCGTTTTTCGGTATCTCGCCGCGGGAAGGACGCGAGATGTCCGCAGAGCAGCTGCTCGCGCTGGAGGTCAGCTGGGAGGCCCTGGAGCGTGCAGGATACACCAAGGAAATGCTGCACGGGACTGACACGGGCGTCTTTCTTGGTGCCAGTACCAATGTGGCCACCATGGGAACGCACGAGGCTGCTGGCCTGGACGGGTACTCGATCACGGGCAGTGCCAGTGCTGTTCTGTCGGGCCGCCTCTCATACTTCCTCGGCCTCAATGGTCCCAGCATGACTGTTGATACCGCTTGTTCCTCGTCACTTGTCACCACTCATCTAGCATGTAACGCCCTTCGCCTAGGAGAGTGCGGTATTGCCCTGGCAGGCGGTGTCAGCATTCTGTCGACACCGGGAATCCACATCGAATTCAGCAAGCTGCGGGGCCTCTCTACGGACGGTCGCTGTCGCGCCTTCTCTGCAGACACAGAGGGCACAGGCTTCAGTGAGGGCTGTTCTATGGTGGTCCTGAAACGTCTATCGGATGCGAGGCGTGACGGAGACACTGTGCACGCCGTGATTCGAGGCTCAGGCGTCGCTCATGGTGGCCGTGCTGCCAGCCTCACTGCACCAAGCGGGCCAGGCCAGATGCGGCTCCTCCGGCGGGTACTCAAGTCAGCTAACGTGGAGGCTTCGGATATTGATTACATCGAAGCCCATGGTACCGCCACGCGACTGGGCGACCCTATCGAAGGAGCTGCGTTAGCTGATGTGTTCCGCGGGTCCCGCTCACAGAACTTGGAGCAGCAGGGCAAGCCTCTCTGGATTGGGTCTTGTAAGTCCAACATTGGCCATGGCGGCGCGGCAGCTGGAATCACGGGATTGATCAAGGTAGTGCTCGCTCTGAAGTACCAGATCATTCCTCGCACCCTGCATGTGTCGGCTCCTACACCGGCAATCGACTGGGAAGGCGCAGGCATGGCGCTGGCACAACATGCTCAGCCGTGGCTACCTCGCCCAGACCGGAAGCGTCGTGCTGGCGTGAGCTCCTTTGGAATCAGCGGCACGGGTGCACACATTGTGCTCGAGGAATCTACTGACAGCCATACCGGTCAGGCGAGTGATGCGAATAAGGAGGTGCCATGCGAGCCGGTCTTTCTTATCTCTAGCAGAACCCGCGAGGCTCTGCGCGATCAGGCCTCTGCTCTGCACAATTTCGTCAGTAATGTGGATTCGCGTTCGTCCCTTGCCGATATCGCATTCTCTTTAGCGACTACCCGCACGCACTTCCAGCATCGGTGGACTGTCAAGGCCAACAACAAAGATGACCTCCTGCAGCAGCTTGCTTCAGCGCCAAACGAATATGACGCTTTTGGGAAGCACGAAATATTAAACGGAAGCGGAACTGGGAGCGAACCGCGACTCGCGGTCCTCTTCAGCGGCCAGGGCAGCCAAACCCTGGGCATGGGGAAGTCACTTTACCAGGCCAGCCCCATATTCCGCAGTGCTCTAGACGAGGTCGCTGCTTATTTCGTGGAACTCGCAGAACCCCTGCTGGATGTTATGTGGTCAGAGCCCGGTAGCAGCCTCGCGGTCTTGCTGAACAGAACGGACTTTGCCCAAGCGTCCATCTTCTGCGTCCAGGTCGCGCTCTGGAAGTTTTGGACCACGCTGGGCATCCAGCCAAAGGCGATTCTGGGTCACAGCGTAGGCGAGTTCGCTGCCGCCTTTGCTGCCAGCATTCTGGATCTCGAGAGCGCCTGCAAGCTCGTCGCCGCTCGGGGGCAGCTGATGCGGGCACTCCCCGAAAATGTAGGCGACATGGTCGTTCTTGAAGCATCTTCGGAGGCAGTCGAGACCGCCATCGGTTCTCTCGGTCTCACTTCTCAAGTCTCGATTGCGGCGCGCAACACGCCTGAGCAGACAATTGTGTCTGGCTGTAAGGCTGCCACAAGCACGATTGCCCAGCACTTTGCCAACCAGGGGAGGAAGACCAAGAAACTCCCAGTCTCTCACGCATTTCACTCGCATCTCATGCGCTTGATACTTCCCGAGTTCCGAGCAGTCGCTGAAAGAACCAGGTTCCACCAGGCCAACATGACAATCGTGAGCGGACGCACTGGGAAAGTCGCAAGGCCAGGCGAGATGCAAGATCCAGAGTACTGGGTGCTGCACGTGGTCGACACTGTCCGCTTCTTGGATGCCATATGCACCGCGGCTGACCCCGCCGGCGTGGGTGCCAACATCTTTCTTGAGCTTGGCCCACGGCCGGTGCTCTGCGGGATGGGCATAGAGTGCCTCAGCGACTCTAGCGAGGAAACACCTATCCGCGCGTGGTTGCCATCAATGAGGCCTAAGAAGCACGATCTATCCGTGACCTTGGATAGTTTGGCCGAGCTTCATGTCCGACACGTCGCCGTGGACTGGAATGCTGCCTTTGAGCCGTTTGGTTGCCGGCAGGTAGAACTTCCCACCTACGTGTTCCAACGCAATCACTGCGGCAACAGGGCTTGCTCAAGTGGCGACAAGGCGGCAACTCGGGCCAACCCCATCTCTCCGCCTCAGCAAAATAAGCTAGTGCCTGTGACGGATAAATTCGCGAAAGATCGATACGAGATCAAGTGGCACCTTGCTGGGGCCCGAAGGCATCGTCTGAGCCATGGCGTCGCATGGGGAGCATACTGTCCACCCGGCACAAAGGTGACCTGGACAACAGATGTCACTACCTCTCTTCGAGAAGCTGGTCTGCACGTACAAACGATCGAGCGGCTAGAAGATGCGGCTCAGTTGGGGTTAGGCGGGGTGCTCTGCCTCTGGGCTACGGATGCAGAGGCAAAAGTAGCCGACAATACGCTTCGGCAGACTCACAGTACGTCTTGCATTGCACTAGCCCAGATTCAGAGGGCGGCTGGTCTCGAGTTTCAGCCGCTGCTGCTATGGATTACTCATAGGGCAGTGGGTGTGTCCACGTCAAGCACGGAAGATGGTAATACCCCCTCTATGAATCTCCCCGCGGCTCCATTATGGGGCCTCGCGCGGACAGCTCGCACCGAGCATCCAGATCTGCACTTGCGCCTTGTGGATATTGACGGCAGCAAAGACACGACTGAAGCACTGCTACAAGCGCTGGACTTGGATGAGGAACCAGAGTGCGCCTTAAGAAACGGCAAAGTCCTTGTTCCCCGCTTGCAGAAGTCATTTTCGCCAGCTCAGTCCGAGGGCGAGACCAGGAAGCAGTACACACAATCATTTGTGCGCTCAGATGGCGCTGTTCTTGTCACTGGCGGCCTGGGGGACATCGGAAAGGAGTTTTGCAGGAGGCTCATCGACAGGCACCACGTGACAGACTTGGTTCTCGCATGCCGCAGAGGCATGGACACACCAGGCGCGAGCGCCTTCAACGACGAGCTGGCAGGTCGAGGCATCAAATTGACTGTACTTCGCGTGGATATGGGCGACAGGACGAGCGTCAGAGAAATGATGGCATTCTTTTCGAACTTGCGACCCCTGCGCGGCGTCTTCCATGCAGCAGGAGCACTTGACGACGGTGTGCTCACATCACTGACGGACCTGCGACTCGAGTCTGTATATCGACCCAAGGTGGACGGCGCGTGGCATCTACACAGCATGACGAAGGACATGGATCTCGACTTCTTTATCATGTGCTCCTCGCTGTCTGGCATCATTGGCAATGCGGGTCAGGCAAACTATGCCGCTGCCAACACCTTCCTCGATGCTCTTGCCCACATGCGCAGAGCATGCGGCCTCCCAGGAACAGCAGTGTCTCTTGGGCTCTGGGATGGCCAGGGGATGAGGTCACGGCTCGACGAGCATACGTTGGACCGGTATGCAGAGTCCGGTATGAATACACTCAGCGCAGAGGTCGGCCTTGACTTGTTTGAGCAGGTGGCTCAGGACGAGAAATGCGCCCACGTCATCGCAGCGGCGTACAACCTCGACAAGCTACAGAGTCACTACCAGAACGAGGCAGGCGGTATCCCAGCGCTTTTCCAGTCACTGATGCAGATCAAGCCAGTTTTCACTGAGGCCGATACCAAAGGGGGATCCGCGAGTGGCCTCCGAGCGCGCTTATCCCAGGCGGATAAGACGCACCAGATACAAGTCATGCTAGACACTGTCCGTCAAGAACTGGCCAAGGTGCTCGGATTTGCATCAAAGGCTGAATTGGATGTCAGCCTGCCACTTCCCGAAATCGGTGTCGACTCCTTGACAGCAATCGTCATACGTAATCGCCTGGCGTTGATCACTGGCCTGACTATATCTACGCGGATCGTGCACGACCATCCTCACCTTCGGTCCCTAAGCCAGCACCTTCTCTCGGAACTGCAGGCTGCAGGAGCACTCAGTGCCAGCGAGTCTTCTAGCGGTGCTTCGACAGCGGCAACGACTATCTCGGAAGCCACAAGTGGCGTTCCCATCATCGCCAATCAGGGTTGCCTAAGTCCTGAGATCACCTTCTCGTCGTCCTCGGGTGAGTTTTCTGGAGAGCCAAGGAGGGTGTTCGTGACCGGTGCAACGGGCTACGTCGGTGCCTTTGTTGTTGGATTATTGCTCAGGGAAGGCATCAGTGTACATTGTCTCGTGCGAGCCGCCAGCGGGCGCAATACTACCAGGCCCCGGGATCGCCTTCTAGCTACGCTCCGAGGCTATGGTCTCTGGGCTCCGGCTCACGAGTCTCTGCTCACTACAGTGGAAGGCGACGTCTCCTTGCCCTTCTTCGGGATGGCGGAGACATCCTTCAACGACATCGCCAGTAATGTGGACACCGTCTGCCACGCGGCGGCTCTTGTGGACTGGCTGCGGCCCCTGAAGGACTACATTGGCCCCAATGTCACGAGCACGCAAGAGATCCTGCGCATGGCATCACTTGGCCGTCCCAAGGTCGTACACCAAATCTCAACAATTGCTGTACTCCCACGCTACATGGGGCTCGACGTCGGCCCCGACCAGACCGAGTACGGCTACTCGACCTCCAAGTACATAGCCGAGCAGATGGTCTCGTCCGCGCGGTGGCGTGGTGCCAAGGCGTCGATCTACCGCCTCCCGTATGTCTCCGCGGCAGCTTCGACAGGGCACTTCCGCCTAGACCGGGGCGACTTCTTGCACAACATCGTGGCCGGCAGCATCGCAGACCTGGGTGGGAGATTCCCACGGCTCGGCCGCGCTAGCCTCGACTTGGTGCTGCCGGTCGATCATCTGGCTCGCTGCATTGTCGACTCCATCTTGAAGCAGAACGCGCAGGGCTCCCGTGTGGGTCATGACTTGAACTTTCTCAACCCCGACCCCTTGACCTTCGAAAAGTACTTCACACTGCTGGCCGCTGCTTCAGGGGTCGAGCCCGATTGCGCGCTCATTGCGTACGCCGAGTGGCGCGTGCAGGCCCTTGCCTTCGCGGCCGAGCATCCAGGCAGCGCGCTGGCTCGCATAGCTACGGTCCTGGACAGCTGCGCTACGGAGCAGGACGCCGTCGACATGTTCCGGTTCTCGGGAATAGCGACGCGGCATCTGGCGTGCGCAGAGTTTCCCCATACGCAGTTCGATGGCGAATCGGCAAGGGCATACGTGGAGCGGATACGGGATGGAAGTATGTAGGGACGTGTGTGGAGGAATTGCATCTGGTTGTCCACAGGATCGGCTCCGGTTTCAGAAGCCGCCCAGCTTGGGAAAAGAGGGATGTTGGGCCACTTTCAAGAATATTGACTTTATACCTGCAGTTGGTGTGTCAATGTGGACCTCGTGGCCGGCGTCAGCTCCGCTCGCGTTCATTGCACCCGAGGCACTCTCCCGGCATTTGCCCCTGCTCTGTACCTCGGCGAGGGGAACGTCACACCCCCGAGTTGCGCTTATCAGATGGTATGTCTGCACTTTGAGATCGTAGGTGCGCCACAGTGACCTTGTTCGGGAACAAACGCCCCTGCCCCCCTGAGACCTCATAAGACTCTCTATGCCAATGCGTGTGTAAATTTTAATCACTCAAAGATTACGCGTCGTAGGCATGTCCTCGGGGTTTTCTCAGCTTACGAGCATATGCAATGCAACAACGGCTTGCCGTTGCATTGTAGGCTTTGCCGTTACTTCATGACTAATCCATGGCCCTGTCTCGGGTTGGCCTCCAAATCAAGCATCCTTGCAAATGCCGACCCAAACACCGAGCATACCGGTCACTTCAATCCCGATCATGCTTGCGCTATATTAGTAGTCTTACTTGAACGTTTCGCCGGATAATCTTACGTGACGCCATCACAGCACCCGGATAATGGTAGGCCACATCCGCAACATCGTGCTAGATGGCATGAATTTCGATTGCATGACGTTCCATAAATCAAGGCATCCTTCTCACCCTACAATACGTCTCTCGTCAAAGAACTGGAGAACCAAAGTCATGCCGCAGAGCCAGTTCACATCGCTGACTCAGTGTCCACAATCACGATGCTGCGTACGTCTACAGACTGTTAAGCCCGGCCGCGACGGCATGAATCGCGGTCTGCAGGGCCGGGGAACCTCGAACCTGCATGCCGCCGGGCTACAACAAGATTTGTCACTTGCAGGCTGGCCCGTTTGGTGAGACGTGGGGAGTGCCTGGGAGTTGGAGCACCTGGAGCTCCGCTAAAGAGGAAGGGCAGCAGAGTCGCACCAAGAAGTGGGCGGGCAAGGGTCGAAGATTCATACTACGGCTCGGCCCGTCGCGAAGCAGGGATGCTCAGATGGTGGCGCACAGTCATCCCTCCGGGCTTTGTATAAGTTCTGAAGCAAGGGGCCTCCTAGCGTCAGATACTGGCCACACGGACTGCTTGGAATCTTCTCGATCCCCACACAACTCTCGTTGGCCAGCTCTGACCGAAGCTCGGGGTGCCGCTCGCTCCGACCTCGCTTTTTGTTTCTGCCTCCATGTCGCCGGCAGGCCGCCCGAGATCTTCTGGCCAAACCGAGAGCTCTGCCTCAGCATTGTCCAAGAGACGCCGAGCCTGCGAACACTGCCGCATCCAGAAGCTCAAATGCATTCGAGACGACAACTTTCCCGACGGGCCATGCTACCGCTGCGTGGACGCGCGCAGGGAGTGTGTGACCGATTCACGACGCAAAGTGGGCCGTCCGCCCCGAGCCCTTGTAGAAAACCAGGACCGGCGGCGGGACGTGGGACCGGCGGCGGGACGTGGGAACGGCTCCAAGACGCGCAAGCGCCTCCGACCACGATGGAGTCAAGGAGATGACGCGCGCTGTCCCGACCGCTCTCGGAACCGACGGGTCGTGGCCAATCGAGGACTTCTCCCTAGACTTTCTTCCCCAGGATCTATACGACCTGGTGAACCTCCCCGACAACTCATTCAACCTTCCCCTGCCCTCCCTGCCCTCCCTACCCTCCGAGACCTCGTCGCTCTTCGACCACGACAGCGCCGTCCTGGGCTCGTCATGGACGGATCGAGACAATATGAGCGCCTTCCAGCGCTCAGGCACAGATCCAGACCTCCAGCTGCTGCAACTGCAGCAGGATTTGATGAACCTGATCATTAGCCTTCGGAGACGGGATTGGGACATCGTGGCAACGCTGCGGATGGAGTTTCGCACGGGTGAAGACTCGGTCGCCCCCACAGACTCAATGTCGTTCAATCTTGACTTCAACCCGCTTCTTGCCACGTTCGAGCTGATATCAAGGTTCGACTCGCTCCTCTTGCTGAAGATACAATCTCTACATGTGCCCCAGGCGGCCCCGCCTGCCCGAGCGAGCTCGAACCAGATCAGCAGCCAGTATCTGCTGGGCGCAGTGGCGTGCTACATGCATATCCTCTCGGCATATGACTGCATTGTTTCGTACCTGCTGGACGAGTTCTCACGCAATCCAACGATCAAGGATTTCGTCCTGTATGGAGCACCTCAAATATCGATAGGCGGAGTCCACGCCCCTCCGCTTGTCAACACGCTCGGCCGGCTACTCGTGCGGCTGCTGGAAAACAGGATCCTGTCCGTTGAGTCAACACTGGGACTGCCAGAGGGCGTGCGTATATCGAAAGACACAAGCGGGAGGTACAGCCTCACCAGCTTGGGCTTGCTCGGAGGCGTGGTTGGAGGGAAATCGATCCTCAACATGCTTGCGGATGCGAATCTCGAGAGCGAGCTTGGTGATAGTCGGTCCGCCGGTTTGCGGCGGTTAAGAGAGAAATTAGATTGTCTCCAATCACTGGGATGATTTCGAACTGTCGAGGCTGAGGAGCGATTGCGTACGGTTTCTACAATAATTGTGGACAACATATCGAGGAGCGGCACATGATGAGATAGGCGGATGCCCCTCAATAATGATATACACGTCTACCTCTGTTTCTGCTCTAGACGATAATGGGCGTTTTCCAAGACGTGATTCATGTCGACTGGAATGAGCACATCCTGAGTGCCTTTTAATTTTCTTAGACATGGTTGGACCATGAATGTTATCATTTTCAGAGTATGCCAGGTTCTGGGAATTTTCAGCTATTGGGCTACCTGCGAAGTCAGGCCACCGTCGAAGCCGACCACCCACTTTCGTAGTACTGTCAACACTATGATTTTCTCCAGCGGCTCTCTTGAGGTTCTCCGCGAGTGCACGCGCCTGGTCAACCATCGTTATCAACATAAGGCCTGCCATTCCTTGTAGAGTGCCTCAAATTTAGCAGTTTTCCTGTGCTCTTCTCTTCCATGCCCAGCAGGAGATACTCTTATTGGGAAGTGGTAACGCCGTTCGGTTCGGGATTTGCAATGCAAGCTCTTCCGATGTCTGCGGTAGGTTGTCCACCACCCGTGACACGTCTTCTGCGCACCGGGTAAACCACTTGCTGAATCTCTCGTTGGGCTCCTCCGTGCTGAGATGCAAGTACCTCGGGAACTCTGAGATGCGGCATATGACTGATGAGCTCACTCAGCCGTGGCCTTCGGGTCATCAAGCACGATACTAGCCCCAGCTCCATAATGGTACCCTACTGCATCCCCGCAAGCAACTCAACGCGATTCTCATGTAACTCTCCGCCCTCAGTCTGGCTGTCACTATGAGCACCAGGCCATCAATAGCCTCGTCTCAGCCTACCCCGGAGTCTGCAAAAGCTACCCCCCCCCCACCACCACCACCACCACCACCACACACACACGCGCGTACAGTCTTGTCAAGTGCGGCGATGCGCTGAGCGCATTGAGCTTCTTGGGCAGCCCTGCTGGTAGCTCTCCGGGAAGTCGTGCCGTGGCAAGACATGGCACTCAAACGTGTGAACGTCTGAATGTCTTTTTATTACTATGGGCGGGCTGTCTGCACGGTTTATTCATGGCCCTGCGCCCCACGAAAATCAAGCTTCTCGAGTCGCGCAAGAAGCGTGTTGACCGTCTGCTGCGCCGTATCGTCGACAACAGGAAAGGGGCTGTCGCCAGCCACGCGCAGCTCTTGAAGGTATGCAGCACCCATGTCGCGGATCTTCTTGACGAGGCTGAATCCATTGGCCTCTAGGATGCCAGGCGGCATGTGCTCGAGAATGCCGAGGACATCACTAGCGGCGGCGAGAACCACGTCATGTCAGCCTCGTGTTGATGGAGGAGGCAGTAAAGGCCAAAAATGAAAGCTTACCTCACGATACTGCTGTGCGATATTCCGGGGACAGGGCCGAGGTGCTGCAGCAGGTTCGACCGCACATACAAGCTCGTAATCAGTATGTTCACGGTTTGCGCCTCGTGGCCATGCGACGGCAGCGGGAACCGCGTCAGCCCGCCGCGCCAGCGCAGCTCGGGCGCGAGGGTGTCCATAACATTCTGCATCCGCGCCATGCCGGATCGCAGTGTCTTCTCGGCGGGCCGGTGTGTCATGTCGATTTTGACGTGCTCCCAGGTCATCATTACGTCAATGAGGCTGTTCAGACCCGTGACGTACTCGTCTTCGTCCCTGAGCCAGATGGATGCCGCTGCAGCGTCAAGGGCTGACACATCAAGATCCGGGCAGGGCGCTGCTAGATCCTTGTCGGGAACTGCGCGGGGTCTTGTTTCGTCAAGCTGGAGGGACAGCGATCTCGACGGGAGGAAACTCATGTGGACCTCGCCGCGAAGCTCAGCGGCTCTGTTCCAAGTGTTGCCGTTAGCAATGTCCAGGTGCGACTAAAAGCAAGGCACAGTGTCGTGACTTACAGCTGCCACATGGTCATGAGCCAGTACAGCCGGCGCAGAACTTCGCGATCATGTAGAGCCATGCCGTCACGAGCCGGATCGCAAAATAGCAACCACTGCACGCCGGTGATGGCGTCCTTGATTCCCTGGTACTGCCGCAGCTCAGCTTGGCCGTCTAGCGCATGGAACGACGACGCGATGTTGTAGCAGCTGATGCACCAGTCAACTGTATATGTCCTCGGCTGCAGCATGTTCTCGCGGTCGATGGCCGCCACGCACTGGTGTACAGTGACATGTGGATAGTTCTGGAAGCTCAGCCGGCGCAGGGTGGTGACGGTTACGGCAACGGTGGAGATGACGAGCGCGCAGAAGACAGGGTTCCGCTCATCTTCGCGGGACAGAAGCCTATGGAGGAAGTGCTGTCGGTGGAGGAGGGGCGCGAGAGGGTAGACGTGGCTGGCCCAGTCCGTGAGGATGCTTAATATAAGGGCTCGTGAGCACAAGCCGTGAAATTCTGAATCCGCGGTGGGTACGATGGCCGGAGAAGGATGTTGGACAGTCGGCCTTGATGCTCGAATCACGCTGGGTGAGGTGGCATGCTCAAGAGGCGAGGGAGACGACAGAAGATAGGGATCAGCCACTGGCGGTGTCTGGGCATTGTGGACTTGTTGCTGCTGCTGCATCCAAAGGCTGGGGTTTGCCCTGTCAGCACTCTAAACCTCGCCCCGGGGATTGCACCTGACGTACCGCTTCCCCGGTCCTCTTGTCCGGCGAGGTGTGTTCTGCGTACAGGAGACATCTGCATGTCGACAGCCGCGGCACCTGTCGTCCTCGCCATCGTCTGGGTAGATGCACTATGGGAGGACGACGAACTGGGAGTCAGTCAAATCTGCCCCTGGCGGAAAACAACGCGTCCAGCTCGGCTACACACCTTGACCTTGCGGCTCCGGCATGCATCACAGGCCTGCAGATTCCGGGGTCGCCGAGCGCCGGGGTCACTGCCGAGCGAGGCGGGAGAGTCCATCGGGAATCATGCCATGTCGTATTACCTGCGTGCCGGTGTCTGATGTGCGTCGCAGCCGAGCGCTGTGAGGACTCGGAAGTATTTTGTGCGTGGCGAGGGTCAGGGAGCATTTGGGGGGTTTCCCAGGGCCAGCCCTCACTCTGCCAAGCGGTCCCAGGTCACAAGGTCTCGGAAGCAATTCTGTGGGCCGACGGCACCCCTGTCCTGGTCTGAGTGTGGGGACTCGGCTTCGATCCCAACGTCTTGTGTAGTCTTGTGCGGGGAAATCGGGACGCGCTTGTTCGCGTCCGCGACGATGGCTACCGAAGCTTGGGCGAGACCCCGAAGCCCAGGCTTACAAAGGTCGAGAAGGCCGAGCCTCTGCTCTTACAAGCGGAAGCTCAGAGTTCATAGGTTCAGAGGTGGACAACACTTGTGCGCCGATCCAAGACCTCCATTCATAATGCTGGATCCTACACAACACGCATGTGAAGCTGGGAGCCATACCATGGACATGAGACAGTCTCCGAGAATCAGTATGGAACAGGTTGTGCTCAAAGACTGCGTGATTTGGGCATCCTTTACTATTGTTATTATTAATATTTTCTTCCGTTGTCTCATAATTCAAATGCAACTCGCTTTTCCGAACGCTGCATTTTCCCTACCCTTTCTTCTTCAACTATTCTATTCTGTTTCCCTCCGGACACCGTATGCTGATCATATGCACACCCGACGGCAAGCAGGGCTTAGACTCTTGACGAAGATTCCAGGGAAATTCTATTTGCGCAATCCGGGAGCCATGCCACCGCCATTTTGAACAGAACCTTGCGATGCTCAGACCACCCGCGCATTTCTCCTCCTCGCTGTGGACGACGGGTCATCCTTCTTGTATTTGTCATCGTCAAAGCCCCAATTGTCAACGCCCTGCGTTCCCCATCGCCTCCACCAACGATACCCGTAGGATTGGCCCTTGACCGCTGTCCAGTGATTGTTCGCCGCCCTGCGCACCCTCGGCCGACCATGCAGACCTGACAGCAAGAGTCAGCCAATGCATCCACGCCTGTTGCGCAATTATGGGGGGGGGAGAGAGCTCACATCGTCCTTTGTATTTCTTCGTCCGTTCCCGCCTCGTGAATAGGCGGCACTTGGTGCAGTACCGCAAGTCATCGCCGAACCAGCTGCGGAGCCTGACATACAACGGGCAGCCGATGCATATGCAGTGCCTGCAGCCGCGCTGTTCGCACACGGCGTGATCCTCGGGATAGTCTCGACAGGTCGACGAGTAGAGCTGGCACGCGAGCGTCTCTTGTGTCCGGAACGCGGATGGTTCGCAGACGTATGCGTGTCGGCGACGCCGGTGTGCGTAGATGCTTTTCTCCACTGCAACCAGTGATTTGTTGCCGCAGCTGCAGACAATCGCGTCTGGGGCGAGGTTTTGGTCGTAGAGCTGCAGGGAGGGCTTGCTCGGGATCATAGGTAGTGTGAGGCCATGGTAGAAGTGAGACGCCAAGGATAAGCAGATGAGATCGTTCTGTCGGCAGAAAGTGAGCACGTGGAGTTGCAGTTCTGCTGGAAGATGTCTGAAGAGAGAGAACTGTGGCATAAGAGGTCCGAGGGGAGTTTGGCTGGGACCTGACATTGTGAAATTTGCTGGGGAATCCGTGTCTTCCGAAAGAGCCTGTTATTAATACAAGTCTCTTTCCAATCTTTCTTTTCTTATGTTCTTCTCTCCGTTTGTCGAGTGCTTGTGTACGAAAGGATGCCAGAGAAGATCGTAGATGGCATATTAATACATGTCGCCGCTGCCACGGATCCTGTTCCCACTCTGGTGTTGCTGCCTGTTCTCCTGCAGGCACCAATACCGTGTGCAAAGGTAAATTTATACATTTGTGGCACTGTATAAGACCTTCATTAGCTCCTGTCAGCGTCCAGACTGCCAAAGCCAAGGCTCAGTGCACTGCGAGAAAAGAGGATGGTGAGGCTCAATATTCCCAGTAATGTCGGTCCGCACCTGGGGTCGCCTCAAAACAGACACTGCCCTCCCGCTCGTACTTGATATTGGCAGTCTCATAAAGAGGGCCTCTCAGGGCTGTGACACCACTGAAAGCGATTGTGACCCGATGTCGACGTTGTGGTCTGTGTGTGACCCTGAGTGCGGGGCGTGTTCCGGAACGCGAGGCGTGCACAGAAGGACAGGAAAGAGTGAGTCCAAGATGAACGCGGTCGTCCAATCCATTCATAATTCAGAGCAGATTGAGAATACGTTGCGCATATAAGCATTGCCTGTACTTCTCATGATATTGCTCGGCCGACGAGTTTCCAGTACTTGGGAGACGTGATGCAGAGACAATGCTGAGGCGCAGTTCCTTTATACGCCCATGCAGCTGGCCAATCATGACGCTACAGGCTCAGCCCAGGGCGAAAGGACGCCTCAGTCCTTGCGAAGGAGAACCCCGCTTCTCAACACCCGACGATAAATAGTGCCCAACTAGCGACTCCAGATCTACGACCTTACGATATGCTGTGTAGTGTGTGTGTTGATGCTCTTGAGCACCGCAAGGGCTGGGTGCGCAGCGATGGTGACGATACCGATGACCCGCACATCCTTCTCGCTCATCACCAATCCGCCGCGAGCCTCGAAGCCTCTGCCGACGATGCCTGCGAGATGTGCTATCCGTTCTGGTGCCAGATCGCAGAGAGCTTCAAAGTCCGCATGAGAGATGCCGACGGTCCGTGGACTTTTCAGCACAAGCCGGTGGCCAGACTACCTGGTGATCGCCTGGAAGTCTTCAAGGGCTTTGTCACGATTTGCGCAGTCATCAACATCGGCCGGGACGCTGGACTAGAGTCCACGGGCATGGATCTATTCATATCTTTGACATTCGAGGATGAGTATCGAGAGTATATACCGGCACTGAATGAGATCTCTGGCGTGTATGTGATGCAGAGAGGATCAGGTTTGTCCCCGGATGTTTCTTGATTGCGAGCCGTTATACTGACATCAGCCTGCATAGACCAAGAGGCAGGAAAGATGATTCCATTTCCCAGTGCCAGCACGGAGTCAAAAGAATCGTGGAGTGTAGCAGCAAAATGGGTGCAACGGTGTGCCTCTGACCACTTTGCGTGCAACGTCGAGTCCAAAGCTGGGTCGTGGCATCCCACACGCCTCCTGGACGTCGCCAACCCGGACTTCAGCCCCGACACGTTCCGTGTCGTGGTCACATCAGAAAACGAGCTACGACAAAGCGAGCCCTACACGACTCTAAGCCACTGCTGGGGCACTGCGCAATTCCTCCAGCTGAAAAAGGCCACGTTTGACGAACTGAAGACAGGTATGAACCTGGACAAGCTCCCAAAGACCTTCCGCGAGGCTATCCAGGTCACCCGCCGTCTTGGTGTCCGCTTTCTGTGGATCGATTCGCTCTGCATCATACAGGACCGGGATGACCTGTCGGACTGGCTCATCGAGGCGGCACAGATGCACAAGGTGTACACGCATTCGTATTGCAACATCTCTGCCGCCGGGGCAGAGGACAGTTCGAAGGGTTTATTCTTCAGCCGCGACCCGCGTGTGAGCCACACGAGCAATGTGCGCTTGTGCGTCGAGGGTCTCGGGCTCGCGCCAGGGGTGGACTACGTGGACTGCAGCATTCTCGACCTCAACTTCTGGGCGAACGGCATCGGGAAGTGCCCCCTCAACACACGAGGCTGGGTGCTCCAGGAACGACTTCTTTCCCCTCGTGTCTTGCACTTCGCACGAGACCAGCTGTTTTGGGAGTGCCGAGAATACTCGGCGGCTGAGTGCTATCCTGACACACTCCCGACGACGATCCGCAACGGGGTGCCCACAAACTTCAAAAGGCTCGACCCAGCCTCCCGGAACATGTTTCGTGCAGCGGACGGGGCGGATGACCACACCCTGTTTTACCATCGAGTCTGGGACTCCATTGTAAAAGCGTACTCGGCGACACGTTTGACCCATGGCTCAGACAAGCTCATTGCCCTGTCAGGTGTTGCAAAGTACTTCGCGCCGCGTATAGATGACACGTATGTCGCCGGCATGTGGCGCAAGTTCCTGGCGAGCAGCTTGCTATGGAACGTACGCAAAGAAGCGCAGGTAGATGGTTCGTCGTCGAAGCGGGCAGAGATCTATCGAGCACCATCGTTCTCGTGGGCTTCGGTGGATGGGGAAGTCGAAACCAGGCTGCCGAGCAATGTGAATCTGCTCTTTGAAGTCCTGAATGTCCATCTAGACCATGTCTCGGCGGATACTACGGGTCTGGTCAAAGGTGGACACATCGACCTGAGAGCTCGGATCAGGCCCTTCAATATGGTCGTCAAATACACTGCTGGGATGCAGTTACTCTTCATGGTGGTCGATGGTGTCACGGTCAAGGATCCCGAGAAGAAGTACTGGGAGCTGGGGCCGCTGGTGCAGCTGGACGTTGGCCAAGCAAGCTTCGATGAGGAAAATGCGGAGAAATTGCTCTACTATATGCCTGGTCACAAGCAGAAAACCGCGGGCGAGCACGTACGATTCCTGCTTCTGGTAGCTGTGGATGCGGAAAGGTCTACGTTCCGAAGGATCGGACTGGCCGAAACGGCCAAGGCTGCAGAGATCCAAATGCTCCATGAGGCAGCACTCTATCGCGCGGACGACGTGAACGTGACGGCAGAGGCAGTAGAAGATTACTGGACAATCAGGGTCATCTGATTGATGCTTGGAGGAGCGACTGTAGTTAGAGTGAATATGAGACTTTGAGGATCGCCCTGAGCCGACTTTGGGTCGCATTCGATGCGGTGGGCGAATGCCGGTGATTGAACGCGGTTCCATCAAACCGTGACCCGGTCCTGTTTTCATTCATTGTTCGAAAAATTCCGATTCGATAGGCTTTACACCGCTAGGTCGACCAATCTTTCATTGTGACTCTGTCGAGGCTGTCTTTCCTTCCGCAGCCAAGTCACAGATCATAGTATGCGTTCGTGGATGCAGAGTCCTGCAATAAACGCAAGAACAACCGCGACTAGCGATACAACTACGGAAAAGTCAGCACATTTGCAAGCTCTACGCTTATGTATTTTCAAAGATCAAAACTGGTCAGTAACTTACCATGGCCGTAGGCCAAGCCATCCACGTAGGACGCCCGTATCGCTGCTGCAATGGCAGGTGGAGCTGCATCGGCAAAGCTCAGGTTAGACGCTGCTTTCTCGACGATCTAACAAAGCAAAATCGTGAGTAGTTGGCTTCCTCGGCAGCATATCGGGACCACATACCTCTGCTGCATTGGTCCGCTTCAGACCAAGCTGTATCAGGCGATGGAGGAGCGCCGACCTCATGCCCGATACGGTCGCAGCGCTCGACAGCGCGATCCCAAGCACAGACCCTACGGGCAGCGCCAAGAACAAGACCGAGGACGCGACAGCCTTATCCTCGGGCTCAATGACTGCCTGCAGCGCAATGAACGCTGCAGAAAGAGAAACTCCGGTGCCGAAACCACTAAATCGCTGTCAATAACCTCTTATACGCTGGTCAGAGACCACGGGATTCGTGGGTCATGTCTCACCCGGGTATAATGTACAGAGATTCCCACCAGTCTGTATCCCCGTGCCACCGGAGCAGCAGGAGAACATAGCTGGCGAACGAGGAAGTCGCACCGACAAGAAGAAGTGCTTTGTACCGACCCGTTCTGGCGTCAAGGGTCAGCGGCGAAAAAGAGGTAGTCCTCTTGTGGTGGGACAACAGTACCTTTTGATCCATACTCCAGCCAATATACCCCCGAGCGTGTTTCCGATGACTGCTGGGAAGAGATGAGCGCCAGCTTCGGTACCCGAAACATTTTGGGTGATCTGGAAGTACAGAGGCACACTAAACATCATCTGTGGAAGCAAATATTCTGTGAGTCAGGTTGTCATGACAGCCACAAGGAATTGATTGGATAGTTGTTACCCCGACCTGTGCGGCACATTGGGCACAGTAGATGACACAAGTCATCACGACATCTGAGTTCTTGAAGAGCCGCAGCGGGACGATCGGCTCTTTTGCAAATCGCGCCTCCGTGCTAGCGAACAGTACGACCAGCACCGAGCCCACTCCGAACATCATGAAGATGAGTGGATCAGTCCAAGAAAGCTTCTGGCCGCCCAGCTCGAGGGGAAGCAGAAGAGAAAGTAGCGATGCTCCCAGGAGGAGTGCTCCCAGAAAGTCGATGCGGGCAGGTGACTTCAAGTGGGATCTGGTGCTGTCTTCCCTAGCGGTGGCTGGTAAATCTGGCACTGTTAGCCAACACAGCAGCATCGCTGCCACAAAAATGGGGACTTGACCCAGGAATGACCTTCATTAAATGTGAGCCGTCAGCATCCGAGAGGGAGCAATAAGATGTGCGGGAACGTACCACCGCCAACCTATGGTATCCGCCATCAGGCCACCAATAGGGCCTCCAAGGCTGCGGCCAATCGTCGCGCCGACGTTCATGTAGCTCTGCCACGTCGCCACCTGTCGTAGAGGCGCAAGGTCTGAGGCTGTTGAATTAGTGTTTGTTTTCGTGGTTTTATGTGGCGGCACAAGGCAAGTCCACACGCTGGCCGGGCGCCGACTTGCCTGTAATAACGACAGATGCAAGCACCACCATGCCGGCACCGCCAGACCCGGAGATGAGACGCCCCAGAATGACTTGCCACATAGTTTGGCCAAGACCGCTAAGTACTCCAACTCATTAATCATTACGTGTTCGGTTGATCTGATTGATAAGGGGGCTTCGGTGCTTACATCAAAGCACTGAAGTGGTGAAGAGTTAGCTTGGCTTTGACGCACGCAACACCTGGGGGGTAACTCGCCAGCCTATGGCAAAAAGTCCGTAGGAGATCAGCAACATTGGCCGTCGACCATAGATATCACTCAGTTTGCCGAACTGTCCCGTGCATTCATCAGTTAGTAGGGGTCGCACGATATTGCAAGACAGAGACTCCAACGTACAAGTGACTGCGTGGCCGCACCGGCAAGATTGAACCCGATAAAGAGCCAGCTAGAGTTCTGAAGGTCTCCAAAGCTCGAGGCGATAGTCGTGTGCGTGGCCATAACCAGCGAGGCATCGGCATTGCCCATAAACACAGCTGGGAGCACATGTCAGTATCGCAAAGAAATGTGACCACTACTATGACACAGGCGTGTAGCTCACCAACAAGTAGCGCTGCAACCGTACGAGCAACGAATGCATCGCTGTACATTCTCTGATCGCCAGGTTTACTAGCTACAGTACGTGCTGCAGCATCATTTGCCTCGATGTCGTGTGTGGTCGACACTGGCGCTTGAACGGCTCCATTCGCAGGATGTGACACCGAGTACTGAACAGCCGGGTCGCGAAATGGATCCAGTAGAGGCGTGAATTCAGCTGTGACTTCTACGCTGGGCGTGCTGAGAACAGCCGTGCTGGGAGAAGACATTGTTCTCTGGCCGAGTCAGGGCATCAGTGAGCGACTTCTTGAGAAACAGGGGAGCGACACAACCTGCTGAGTTGGTAGTTTCTTCAACCTTGTGAGGCTCAGCTTGTTTGATGGGCTGAGTGTTAGTCGCATTACAGGGAATGGTGCGGTAATGTGACTCGCACCTGTCAGGGGCATGCAGAAGGACATGAACCACGGTCCAAATGATGGAGCACCGCGCTGGGGGGCCTGGTTCCGAGACCGGCACACCCTCAGGCGGTAGCTTGCTGCTGGGAATTCGCGATCTTGTTGCTCGAGCACACCATCCAGCCCTGTGAGGGGCGGAAGATCGCGCCTTCACGCTGACAACCAATCACGCACGTGGACTCCACAGCCACTGCCCTTATCTTGCATCAAGGGACATTCGAGTGCAATTCAGGCCCCGGTCAGCCCATTTTGATACCGGCAGTTCATTCGTGTGACACATTGGGCTCGTGACTGTCTCAATTGAGACCGGTGCGTCCCTCAGCGTAGAAATCAACAACCCGCGAAATGTGCGCGGCTGCTTCGATATTGTCTCCATCGAGCGGCATGCTGATTCTTCGGGCTCAGAGTGATCACGTAGGTGCTGGACTGTGAGCATGTCGGTGGTACATCTTGATTTGTGAAGAGTGGCGCTCAGTATTGCAATGGTTTTGTGTGATGGCGATAAACCTCATTCTCACTTAACCCTGCGTCTCTAATGGGACATCTTACAATGCCCACCAGCTAGTTTGTCAACCATCTCGCTGAGTGTGTGGGCGTCTACAGCCGAAGCCTAGAAATTGTACAGCTTCGGCCCTTCCTGATCGTCCTCACGCTGAGTATTGCCGTGCTTCCGCACGATCTTACGATTGAGGAAGAAGTAGACCACGACTAGAGTCGCAGCCGCACTGACGCCAACCGCAACCAGGCAGACCGCAACTGTCGAACCGCGTGAGTAAAGCGGTGCATCTTCAGGGCGGAGGACCTGAGCGCCGTAAATCCCTGCGCAGTTGGCCGCCATGATCATCATGGCCATCCGCACGGACCGCTCTGTGGGCGAGCGGGAGTTGAGTGACAGCCAGGAACCGTTGATAGGATCTGAAAGGAGCCTGTGGTCAGCTTGATTGCTAGAATGGGGAGTATGCAGACTTACGCCACCAGACCATAGTTGCCATGCTCATTACGAACAGAGCATATCTCACGTTGTTTGGAGCGCCTAACGGAAGCAACTTGTAGGCCAGCTACACCCAAGACCAGCGTCAGCCATCGCATATCTTACACATGTTTTTTGTCAGGGAAATCCTTTTACCGTGAACGTCAACTCGATGAAGACACAGATGAGCACCATCAATCCGCGTCGGCCCCATTTGTCCCTGTCAAGATCAATTGCATGTCAGCTTCGGGACTACGCGGAGACGGCTTGTCATGGCCAAGACGTAATTTCTGCCAGTCCGTGCCGGGGCAGACTTACGCAATGTAGCCAGACACGACCAGAAGCACGGCACTGAGCCAGTGACCGACAGAAACCATGGCATTAGCTCGAAGCTTTTCGTACCCAAAGCTGGCGATAATCGTGGGTCCATAGAGAGAGTATATCGTAGCGGGCGCCAGGGTTGCGAGCGTGATGGCCAAGTGCAGCCAAAGCTTGTAGTCCGAGAACTGTAGATTGGCAGATATCGGTCAGACTCTGAATCATCGAGCTGACCGGCTTCTCAGGACTTACAGTTTCCTTTAGGTGCTTGAGCGAAATCTTCTGCTTCTCACCACCCTTCGTGGCGTCTTGCAGCAGAACTCGATCCTGTAGGATGCGCACTTCGCGCTCGGTAAACCACCCGACCCTCAAGATCGACTTCGGGTTCGCGGGGGATCCTGGGAACATGAACACAAAGAAGATGCCCACAAGGATGGTGAAGACTCCCTCGATCTTTATTGCTGCTGTCAGTCGACTGCGTCGGGAGGTCTGTTGTGCTTGGGGTTGACTTACAATGAATAGCCATTGCCAGCCAGTAAGACCGGCGATGCCACGCATGTGAAGGCTAGGCAATTGCGACATCAGCTTCCAGCATATTCTTCTGCGGAATTCGCGAGGGGTACACTTACATTCCGTACGCGAAGAGGCCGCCGGTCGCGGCGGCCAGAAGATTGCCCGTGAAGAATATTGAGAATCGCTTGCTAATCTCCTCGGTTTTGTACCAGAGCGAGATCGTGTATAGGGAGCCAGGGATGTAACCGGCCTCTCCAAGGCTTTGAGAAGATGTTTCAGAAGATGTCAAATCGTACGGGCAGTGAATTCTTCTTACCCGAGTAGTAGCCTTGTGGTATAGAAAGCGGCAGGGCCGTGCTGGAAGGCTTGGAATGTTGCGACCAGCCCCCCTGGAGCGAAATGTCAGATTAGGTTTTCGCTCTGCGAAAGAGCAATCTTACATGCAATGATTTGTCCCGCGAGCCAGAACTTGGGACCGATGCGCATCAGCACAATATTGCTCGGCAGCTGGCGGAAATTAGCATGGGGGCAGGTTCCTCAATTCCCCGTTGACTTGTGCATGCTCACCTCGAGGGCGACGATTCCGGCCGACATCAAGGAAGCGCCTGTGTTGAACTGAGGCTGGCTAATCCCCACATCGGCCATGAAGTTATCTGTGGCGGCATTGCCTCTAGAAGACAGCGTTAGTCAATGCAGGATATGGCAAACGAGAAAGAGTGCCTAGAGCCTTACATATTGCCGCGATCGAGTTGCAATGCAAAGAAGCCTAGCCACAGCAATGGCAGAACGAGGAAGTCGACCCTGTGCACAAAATCATTAGTTGACACACCTCTGGACTTTGTGTGTGGAATGAGGACTGGTGGACAGAGTGCATCGTGTGTCGACCTACTTCCTTACGAGAGCGTCTTCCTCCTCCTTGATCCAGAACACTGCACGATTAGATTCTGAAGTCGCGGCGTGGTTGTCCGTTCCAAAATCAGACTGGATGCTGGCACCAGCACTGGTTTTCTCCGAGGGAGACATGATCCACATATGCTTGTACTACGTTGAAGTCGTTGTGAAGCATTGCGCATAGCAGATCAACAGGGGACGTTGATTGTGTGGTCATGTTATTTGAACCCCCGGTGTTGGTCGACACAATCTGAAGCCCTGATGGCGTGATTGAGGGTTAGTGCGAGATCGGGCACCAGCATGCTTGCCGGTACGAGGCCACGGCAAGTCGGGATCTTGGCTTGCAGGCATAAAGAGGGCCATGCATAGTCAAATTATAGCACGCCTGGCTTCGGGGAGAGCCTCTGAAATTGTCCTCCACACATGGTGCCACGTCGTGGATGTCGCGGCTCCCGGGAGAAACTCGGCCTCGGAGGCGCGCCGAGCCTCACGGCCGCGCAATCACTCACAGCACATCATGACACGAACAATCCGCTGAGTTGAATTCTTGATCAGTGTTATTTCGAGGCTAGAAAGGAATAACATTGCATGGCTTCGCGGTCGTACCATGTCTTCCGCCAGCTTGTGGACCACGACTCGCCGATCCGCCGACCAGGTATCTGGCAAATGACACTCGCGGAAGGGGCAATTGGTGACTCGAGTACGCGACCGTTGAGCACTAACCAATTTTTGAGTAGATCTATCGCAATGAAGCTACTTCAAGATTTAGACTGTTGCCTTCAACATGAACTCGCTGATCTTTTGACGCAGAGTCATAGAGGATGCTTAGGTGCGTGATCTTCAACAACAAACCGTCTGGTCTCGTGGCCCAATGGCAAGGCGTCTGACTACGACGATCCAAGAATACCATCTTGGCTCGAATCTGCAATCAGGAGATTCTGGGTTCGATCCCCAGCGAGATCATCTTTTTGACACCTAGGGAGCTTGGTGTAGCTCTAACCGATGCCAATGTGGAGATTTTTCTTTTGCTTAGCGTCAACGTCGAGGAACCTCCGGACGACCCATTGATGGATGCTCCGCGACGATGTAAACGAGCAGGCGACAACAACCGCCAGACAGCTAGCTATACAGCATCAGTCCAACCTGTTGCAACTTGAGTTGGATCAAAGCGTGTAAGATGAATTTTTTCTTTTCCCCTCATTTGCGACACATACACATGGTCGAAATTCGACATCTGGAAAAGCAGAACACGGCACCACGGGACCACCTCATTACCTTACCCAGAGCTCCGAGTTGACCTTCGTAAGGTTCTTCGCTATATTCCGCAGTTGCTGAGTTCGAGATGGTCACGAGGGCAAGAGAAGGCGACAGGCGGAAGAGCTAAAGGGAAATGAGCGGATGCTCTTCGGCGGTAGCCTCGATGCGAAGTGCCTGGCTGGGGAACACCGCTAACGTGCCTGAGAGCAGGCTTCAATTCGCGTATGGTGCGACAAGACATCGGCCATCACTCAAGACCTTATCACGTCTGTCCACTACTGTCATGTTTTGGTTCCTGTGCGTACTCATGTGATGTCGGACGAGCATTAGGCCGACTCTTTCTTAACGCCGGTTGTGTCACAAAGAAAATTGCGAGAGCGAGTCCGAGCCGGGCCGAATGAGAGACGCTGTAAACGCCGGAGCTAGTGCATTGCTTGATGTGTGTGTGTCTCAGAAATGGAAATTATTAGGCCCGCGGGGGCTGAGTAAGCCTGGATAATCAGGTGTGACGGTATAAAGGGCATGATGCGGGGACGTTGCTGACAACATATCATGAAAGGTCTGAGGTTTATTGTATCAGGACTTTCTTGCACTGATCATACGCATCGACAATCAAAGTCTCTCAATCGGCAGGACTTCAACCTCCTCAGGGCAACCATGGTCTCTGACGCCGCGGTACGCTCGTCCGCAGCCGCGGTCGTTACAACCCGCAACCGTCCCATGGTAGCTGTTTTCTTCGCAGGCGCCACGGGCATCGGGCACTACACACTGCGCGAGCTTGCACGACTGGCAGCGAACACACCCGGCGCATCTGGAATCCGGGCATACATTGTCGCACGAAAGGAGAGCGTTGCACAAGAGGTCATTGCCGAGTGCAGTGCTATCATACGGCAAGGAGTGAGCGGTGTCACCGTCGCCGAAGGCAATGGCAGTGGAGAGCACGGCAGTCAGGAGCCCACGGCCGAGTTTGAATTCGTGCAGACGAGCGATCTATCCCTGATGGGCGAGGTCGATCGAGTGTGTGCCCGCATTCATGAACTCGAGACCGCACGGGCTACTCGTGGTGGAGAGGGCGATGTCGCGAGAATCGATTACTTGCTCTTTACCCAGGGCCCGGCACCATACCAGCCAAGAAAGGAGACCAAAGAGGGCCTCGACTTCACCATGGCGATGCTCTACTACTCACGCATGCGCGCCATCACGCAGCTCCTGCCGATGCTACTCGCTGCCTCCGCACCTCCAAGCGCAATTGGGACGGACAGCAACGAGAAGCAGCACCACGCAACCATAGTCTCCGTCTACGCTGCCGGCATTGAAGACACCTTCGACCCGGCTAACCTCGCCCTCGATGTCAACCCCGAGGCGTCGTACAGCTACAACACGGCCCGCTCGCACATGGTGTACATGCACACGTTTTTCTTCGAGCAGCTTGCCCTCTCGCACGACAATCTCGCCCTCGTCCACGTCTTCCCGGGCCTGGTCGACGGGCCTGCATTCACCACGAACAAGGACCTCCCTGCGTGGTTCCGCACCCTCTGGGGGTGGGTGGTGGTTCCCTTGTTTGGGTGGGCGGTGCTCACCAGGGCGGAGGACTGTGGGAGGCGGTTATTGAGCCTTGCAGATGCGGAGAGATATCCTCCTGCTCGTGATGGTGGCGATGGGAGTGGTGCAAGTGCTGCGGTCCGGGGCACGACGGGTGAGATCGGCGGCGGGACTTATGCCCTCGGGTCGACCATGGACGACACGTTCAAGTCGGCAAAGTACGAAGGGATGGACCGCGATGCGATGAGAAAGAGAGTCTGGCAGCACACCATGGACGTTTTTGATACAATCGCTGGAGGCAAGATCTTCAAGGGTGAAGAGCAGTCACTTTCGTAGACTGGGTCTGGCAATGAGCAATATACGGAGTACTGATTGTCTCTGAATATGCGGCTGCTTAGATCAATGTGTCCTGGGGGAGTTCTGCATGTCGGTTCGGCAGACGGGCCGCCTATCAAGTATTCCCAGTCGCGGGGAACCAACCTCCCCTGCGGCCAAGGCAGCAAGGGACAACCAACACCAGCGGTCTCTGACTCGCCAGTGATCGATGTCAAGAAGCCCACCATCCTGACAAGCCTCGCCTCTGGCTCATTGTCACACTCGGGGGGACACTTGTCTAGCTTAGCTTCACGAGCACCACATCACTTCTCAGTTGCCGACATGTCTCCTCCCAATCTACTGACTCTCCCGTGGGACAACCGCCACGCAATCTGGGTGCAGCTCTTGCCAGAAACAGTAGTCCATCTGTCCCTCATCGACAGCTATCGGCTCGTCTTCAGCCCGTGCGATCCGGTTAAGCCGCGTTGGATGACGCGAAACGATGAGGAGAGAGAGGAGGGCTCCGGTCGGTCGTTTACGGAGCGGCTCACGACGCCGTGGGGACCGCACTGGCGCTGTGAGGAGCTTGACAGCCGCCATAAGGGGCCCGACTCTGATGCATGGTCACTGATGATGACCTGCAAGACCTTGTGAGTGTGTCCGTACCAATATTACGAAGTCCCGAGCTCACGTGGAACCGTGGCTCAGATTCGAAGACATGGTCGGCATCTTCACGGAAGGTGCTATCCACTTCGTCGGACTAGACGCCCTCGAGTGCCTGGCCTTCAAGCACGACCAGCTTACAGCCCAGTCGAGAGGCACGGCGGCAACAGTTCTGCGCTATATTCGACGCGTCCACGTTACTTTGAAGGTGTCGCTGGAGTTCTGCAAAGCCCTTGAACCCCGAGCAGATACTGCTGGACTGGACGACGACTGTCAGGAACTCCTCTCGTCCTGGAGGTTGATCGGCAAGACTCTGTCACATTTCGAGAACATTTCGTCGTTGCACGTGTGGATCGACCACTCCTGCCCGGACAAGTGGGAATCCCTGGACGAGAGGTCCATCACAGCACAACTCCAGGGGTTTGCAAAGGGTCTCCCAGGCGGTGTGGACGTGACTATCCAGCTACCGTGGCTGCACCCTTGGCACGAGGACGTGGAACGGCACTTCACTGAGGAGGAGCCATTGACCAAAGGCTTCCAGATCCCACGCTTCATCCGGCACCGCAAGTTCGTCGTGCCGAATATCGCTCCGTACATCTTCGAGGTTGAGGATTTCCCCTACCTGGCATACGACAGCTTATGGTGGGTGGAGAGCTTCCCAGACCCAGCAAGCTTGATGGCAGAAGAGCGCTCTTCATTCGCACAAGGTATAGACGTCGCAGCTGCCAATGCAAATTGGCAGGAGGAAATATCTGAAATCTGCGGGCAAGACTGTTCGTGGCCTCCTAAGCACCCTGAGCACCCACGACCACTCATCGCGCACCCGGCTCCCGTAGCCTGGTCCGACCTCCTGCAGCGGCACAATAGACTGCATAAGGCTATCGAGGAACCGATGCAAGTACAATGGGGCGTGGTCTAGATTTGAAGGGGGAAGTGATCGTTCTCGGATAAGCCAAGCATGTCACGCATCTCCACGGCTCGTTCCTCTCTGGTCAAATCAGCCTGGGATTCCGTGGCTAGGCTTTCACCCACTCTTTCTGGCTACAAGCATCAAGTTCCTCGGGGAAACACTGTAGTCAAAGATGGGCACAGCATCTACCTCCTGTCCTCCGTTCTCCACGAGAAACAAGTACCGATCAAGTACAATCACACTCTCGACAATCTTGCAGCAAATCACACTCAGTGTCCACAATATCGCGATCCGACCATTGTACCCTCGATATCGCTGCTCATAGTCCGCGAGCTCATCGTGGGTGATCCGGTCCCGGTCGATACTGAGACAGTTCATTGCGCGGCGCGTGAACTTCTCAAAACTGGCCATGTCGCCCTTGCGCACGCCCCAGACCGGCCTGTTCTCCTTGTCGAGCTCGATGCCCTTGTCAAAGAGGATCTTCTCCAGCAAGGCGCGGTAGAAGCGCCGCTTGGAGTACTCGGATTCCTGCTGGCTCAGGTCTGTCCTCTCCCAGTTGTTTGGTGCTTGACAGCCTGTCATCAGCGCCGTGGCACTCAGTCGCACGTCTCGCTCCCTCAGCTCGGTACTGATGGGGAAGCCGTCCGGGCAGTCGGCAGATCGGGGCACGATGTGGTTGTAGCAGCACCCTACGGCGCCAAGCTGCGTGATGAAGGGCACCGTCGTGAAGTACCGCAGCATGTGCTCGGAGAGATTGCCGCAGGCGTGCAGGCCGACGAGCATGCACCTCCCCCCACCCGACCAGGCTGCCATCTCGTCCACCAGCGCCGCCGAGCCGTCGATGAAGCGTTGCAAATGGTGGATCCTGTAGTCGGAGATTCCTAGGCTTGTGGCGGCAGACCTGGAGGCGGCGAGCTGGCTCTCGCTGCCATCTATGGCGAGGACCCGAAGATGTGGGAAGAGGAAGGCGAGTGAGACGGAGAGATAGCCCTGACCAGAACCCATGTCGACGATGTGCGTGATGCCGGCCGCCTCGCAGACATTTTGGATATATGACACGGCAATAGAGACCTCGGCGATCTTCTTTGTCTTCATGCGGTCTGTCAACACGGCTGGCAGATCCATGCTCGGGCCCTCGCGCTGAAGACGGGGGAGAGCCAGGGACTGCACCGCCTGGAGCCATCTTGCCAGCGACTCTGGGCAGCCTTGCACTCCAGCGTCCTGGTGGCCCCTCTCGACATCAGGTGCCGTGCGCTCCTCAATGTTGTCAATGAGATGCTGCTGCACCAGCCGATGATCCGGGATAGTGGACCACCAGGCGGTCCACCCCGGGGGCAGAGCCTCCCAGGCGTCGTAGATCAAGGCATCGTTGACGTGGATGTCTCCGGTGATCTGGCGGAACAGCGGCGTGTCGATGAACGCGAGCAGGTCTTGGGCGTAGGTGCCGATGTCTGCATATGCGCTCGGTAAAGTGAGCATGTTGCCGGAGTCAAGTCGGGCCCCCCTGGTGCTGCTTTTCGGTCCTTGCTGCGGAGAAAAAGGGCGATTCTCTCGCTGCCCCGCTCCGGGACACTCGAAGTGGGCTGGTTACATAAGCCTCGCAGTCCCTTCTGCAGCCGAAAGTCGGCGAGAATGCCCCCTTTGTCCCATGCGGTGGGAACTCAGGCACGGCCAGTCCTCCATGCTAGCTCCAACTCGGCCTGGCCTCCCCCATATTTTGTTCTTCCAGAACCCCCATGTGCGGAGAAGCACTGCGGGGAGGCAACCACGCCCGGCGGCGGCCCAAAACAAAAAGACAAGTTCCCACGGAACCGCATTCCCGGCATCGTCCCTTTGACACCC
Source organism: Microdochium bolleyi (assembly GCA_001566295.1). Classification (NCBI taxonomy): domain Eukaryota; kingdom Fungi; phylum Ascomycota; class Sordariomycetes; order Xylariales; family Microdochiaceae; genus Microdochium; species Microdochium bolleyi. The sequence goes on along the minus strand of KQ964248.1, from coordinate 3,203,762 downwards.
ACCCGCACCGCCCGGAGATCGTCTCGCCTCATCATGTTCGAGTCATCACTCGTCACCTTCGCCGCCACTCCGGCTGGCGCAGAGGCCCAGACTCTCGATCTTGTGGGCACACCCATCGTGGTAGACGGCAGCGATTATGCGGGTGTCAAGATTGCCTCCAGAGCCCTCGCCGCCGACATCGACCGAGTGACAGGCAGAGGTCAGAACCCAGTCATCGAACTGCAGACCGGTGATGCCGCCACTTTCACTGCAAAGACTGCCATCATCGTCGGCACCGTGAAGTCATCCGCCCTTGTCCAATCTTTGATCGCGTCGGGCGAGCTCAACCCGACGTCTCTCGGCGGTCAATGGGAATGCTTCTCCACGGCTATCATCGACAAGCCCAGCTGTCTTCCGGAATGCGAGCGGGCGTTTGTCATTGCGGGGAGTGACAAGCGAGGTGCCATCTACGGTGTCTACACCATCACAGAGCAGATTGGGGTTTCCCCGTGGCACTGGTGGGCAGATGTCCCCGTCAAGAAGCACGACAAGATCTATGCGCTGCCGACGTCGTACCAGAGCAGATCCCCCAGTGTCAAGTACAGGGGCATCTTCATCAACGACGAGGCGCCAGCCCTGACCGGCCTCGTGATTGAGAAATTCGGCAAATATGGCAAGGAGTTCCACATCAAGGTCTTTGACCTGTTGCTCCGCTTAAAGGTGCGGAACCTCCCTGTTGCCTTGGCCAGCATAAAACGTATTGCATGAAGTATGCTAACGAAGCTTTGGATTAGGCAAACTTCATGTGGCCGGCCATGTGGCCGGGCTACCCGAACCCAGGGTCATCTTTCTTTGTGGATGACGAGGAGAACCAGAAGACGGCCGACGAGTACGGAATCGTCATGTCAACTTCCCACCACGAGCCGATGCAGAGGGCGACGAACGAGTGGTTCGACAAATACGAGCGGGGAACCTGGTCGTGGATCAGCCACAAGGAGGAGATCACACAGTTCTTCGACGAGGGTCTCAAGCGTGGACTGTCATACGAGTCGTACTACACGATGGGCATGCGAGGAGAGTACGACAAGGCGATGGCTACCGATGATCCCGCTGGTGTTGTCCAGGATGTTCTAAACACGCAGAGGCATCTCATCAAGACACGCACTGGTGCAGAGAAAACTGTCCCACGTGAGTTCCAGTGGATCTCGAATTTTGCTCGAAACTCATTTTACTGACAGCAGTCTAATCGCTGCAAAGAACTCCTGGCACTGTACAAGGAGGTTCAAGAGTACTATGATGCTGGAAAGCTCGTGGTTCCAGACGATGTTACTCTTCTCTTCGCCGATGACAACTTTGGCAGCATCAGAAGACTACCGAGTAAAGCCGAGCGAGGACGAAAAGGCGGCGCCGGCGTAAGTTTAACATTGTAAATTCGTTCGGCAGGGCTGCATACTGACTCAAGAGTAGATTTACTATCACTTCGAGTACGTCGGACATCCTCGAAGCTACAAAGTAAGCCACAATCCATCCCTTGACCAAACGTGATACACACTCACGCATATTCCACAGTGGATCAACTCAAACTCCCTCGGCAAGACCTGGCACCAACTCCAGGAAGCCCACAGGCGGGACGCTCGCCAGATCTGGGTATTCAACGTGGGCGACATCAAGCCGATGGAAGTGCCGTTGACCTTTGCCATGGCCCTCGCCTGGGACATCGACTCGATCAAGGCTGACTCCTTCCACAACTTCTACGAGACAATGGCGGAGCGCGAATTCGATTCCAGCATCGCGCCATTTATCGCCTCCACCTGGGACAGGTATGACCAGCTCGTCGCGATCCGGCGTCACGAGCACATCGAGGCTCCTAACTTTTCGCTACTTCACTACAATGAAGCAGAGCAGATTGAGGTGGAGTGGCAGAAACTCCTGGCCGCAGTTCAGCACGCAAGCGATACCCAAGTCTCGGACTCACATCGTGCTACATTCTTCGAGCTGGTCCTCCACCCAGTCAAGGCTACGACTATCTACACCTCCCTCCGCATAAACCAGGCGCGTAACCAGTTCTGGGCTGCTCAGCGACGCAACACGGCGAACAAGGCCGCGCGAACCGTGCTGGACCTGTTCGACGCCGACTTTGCCCTGAGCGAGGAATTCCATAGCATACTCGAGGGCAAATGGAACCACATCATGCGCCAGACACACTACGGATTCAACGACACCTGGCACGCCCCGAGCAGGGACATGATCAGTGGCCTGTCTTTCGTGCAGGCAAGGCAGGACAGCAATCCCGTCGTGGGTCAGATGGGCGTCTCCGTCGAGGGCCACACGGGCGTGAGGCCGGGAGTGTGCAACGAGGAGAGCGACCGCACGCATCCTAGCCGGAGGGATCTGGTTCCGGGCGTGACACTCGAAAGGATGACGCGTTATGGTGCCGAGAGTCGCTGGTTCGAGCTGTACACGCGCGGCACGAAGACGCTGGACTGGGAGTGCAAGGTTCCGCATGACTGGGTCAAGCTCTCGAGCATGTCAGGCCGCTTGGTCCCGGGCCAGCCTGACGTGCGGATTCACGTTTCGATAGACTGGGAACAGGTGCCGAGGGGTTTTGAGGAGGAGGTGCTGATCGACGTGCGGACGAAAGGGGGGAATTACGGCCCGTATCTGGATGACTTTGAGCAGATTCATCTGCCAGTTCAGAACAGACGCATCGACGACAGCACTCTCGCAGCCTTCACGGGATTCGTCGAGTCTGATGGCTACGTCTCGATCCCCGCGACATCACCGACTGCTCTCCCGTCTGGCTATCGCCTGCTGCCGAAGGTGAGCCGGCTCGGGTCAGGCTCGATCGCTCTCGAACACATAGCCTCTGCGTCAAGCTCCCCCAAAGCCTCAGACCTCGTCTACGACATGTACATTTGGGAGACCAACCAACCCGCAGTCCTGACACTGTACTTCAACATGACGCTCGACCTCGACCCGGACGAAGTAATGCAGTACAGCGTGTCCCTCAACGGGCAGCTCTTCGACAAGCAGCGACTCGTCGAGGAGCCACGCAACAAGGGCGAGTTGCCTCCTGGGTGGGCTACGGCCGTGCAGGACTGTGCGTGGAAGCGCCGGCACGAGTTCGGGGCCCTGCCGTCTGGGAAGCACACTCTTCTCGTTAGACTGTTGCATTCCAATGTCATGTTCGAGAAGGCGGTGCTGGATCTCGGTGGTGTGAAGGAAAGTTACCTAGGACCGCCTGCTAGTAGGCGGCTGGCCGCGGCAGAGAGATGACCCATCTTGATCGCGAAGGCGTGATGTTTGATAGTGCAGATCCCCCAATTTCCTGTAGGTTCATACCCGCCCATGAAAGATGCGGTCACTTACGTATTGCAAACTGGCTCTTTACCGTGGTTGCACAGTGCACCTTATAATCTATCTTGAGCTACAACATCTATACGTCGGAAGCGCGCGCGCGACCTAGAGATCATACCAAAAGTCGGAGTCGAGGAAGAAGTAGACGTTACCCTCCTAGAGGTTAGCTGGACAAGGTTAAGTCGTCGTAGCCGGTAGCGAGGTTCAGGGCTATATGGCGATTAACGGCGAAGCTTGCAAGGCGGAACCTATTTCTGACCTGGATACTAACAGTGAAGAGGTAAGTAGTATTACCCCAGTACGGCTAGTATAGGTACCAACTTATATAGCCCACTCCTCCATATCCACACCATTACGGCTAGGTACTCTAGCGTCAATGCATGCAGGGGTTCCCCGGCGCTTCGCGGAGCTCTGGCCCGTGCCGAGTCGATTCGTGCGACTCACTGTGTTGAAAAGCTCCACTTCGCGCAGGGTGTTGGTTGCACAACAGCAGGCCATTATTCTTTCCTGGTCTTGTGATTTGAAGCTGTTTCGACTTATTCTTCATTACCCCCCCCCCCCCCCCCCCCCATCTCCCCCCCGGGGACTGCAACCCATCGAGACGACCGACTACTCAGCCGCCGTACACGCCGAACTATGGCAGACCTGCAACAAGACCAACCTCCGTACTCCTTGTGGGAAGCGCTCTCAGAGAATCGACAGGATGTCCCTGTCTTCCGCTTCGCCGACTACGTCTCCAACCTCTTCTGGCCCTCCGCGGCGAGTTCCCTGCGTGCATCTCAGTAGCCCCCATGATGTACGTCGACGAGGATCTCGAAATGTTCTTCAAGCCTGCCGAGCCGGGAGAGGCGGATGACACATGGCACGAGCTCGCCTCTCGGCCACTGACCGAGCCTAAGGTCTCCTCCATCGTGACTTCCAGCCAAGATCTCGACGAGCTGGAGACCCGGTGGATGGGGACGCACCGAGAAATGTGCAGTCTGGCTCACTGCCGCGAGGCTGGCGAGTGGGTCAGATACGGCGACCTCGGCGACGACCACCGCGGCGTGGAGCCGACCACTTTTGAGAGGGGCCGGCGGGCCGATGGGGACCCCGACATACGATGTCTGCTCCAATGCTGTGGGGAGGACCAGCCGGTCAACAAGAGTCAGACGCTGACGGTAACTCCTTCTACTGCAAACGGTTCTGTCACCGTTAAGGACTACATCAGCGGTAAGTTTCCTCTAAGCTTCTAAGAAAGAAATGTTGCGTGGCGGACTCTGACTCTCGACTCCCAGCCGTCCATCCCTGGCTCATAAGCATGCATGATAACATTATGAAGTCGAAGGAAGTTGAGCCTGAGGTTGCAGAGCCAGATGCTGCAACACTGGATTGGATGGTCATCCCGGGGCCGACAAACGAGATCCGGCTCAGACAAGATTTTGTCAAGGATCGCGCCGTGATGAAGAAAAGAATTGCCAGCTGGGCGCGCCGTGAAAGGCTGCAACAGGAGAAGGAGTCTGCAGCAGGTTCTGCCCCGAGCTAAGCGGCTCGCCCCATCGGTCAGGTCCGTCGTCGGGGAAGCCTATAAGACTGCTGTGGATTGTTTTCAATATTCTCTTTGGGATTTACATCAATGGGTCTAGGTTCTGATTTTCGAGTAGCGATACGACTCTCCATCGTCGAATCACGCAGCCTTGCGCCTCCAAATCATATGGAAGGCCACACAGGGGTAGCGGAGAGGCTTTTCCGGGTCCTTGCTATTTGATCTATACTCGGCAGTCGAGTTTGTACTTGATCTGACGTGGTCACTGGAACTCATTGTGCACCTTTGGTTTCTCGCATCGCTGGCCAATCGTACACTTTACACATCTCTCACAAACTATACTAAATTTATGATACGGCTTCTCGGCAGGATAGACGCCAAAGGGTCGGACTCTTGACAACTCCGTCTCGTCATGATGTGCTTTACCCCGCACAGCGATGGCGATCTGCAGTACCGCTCCACCTCATAGTATAGTGGTTCAGAGGCGACTAGTTGGAGTCCGCATGGGCACCTGCACGCTCGAACCGATGAGGACAAAACGATGACATCGGGACCTACTTGCTGAAATACAGCGACCACCGGCCACGCTTCCTCATCTTTCTCCTCAGGATAAGTAGCTGCAGGCACGTTTCATACCTCAGAAGACACATCAGCCCGACCATGGAGAAACCACCATCATCGAGACACTTGGAGTCATCTCCAATAGGCCGCACTCCGGGAAGTGCTCCAAATCAAGAGATCCGCTGACATCATTCTATCGCAGGAGTCGGCATCCCCGAGCCACCCCGCACACGACACCGCTGATGCCCACGATGCCCAGCGAAACAAGGCGCTCAACCGGCTCCTCGACATCCGCATCATCCCGTTGTGCTGCTGGCTCTACTTGCTCAACTTCCTCGATCGGGGTAACATTGGCAACGCGAAAGTCCTCAATGCGGAAACGGGAGACGACATGCTCAGCCAGACGGGCATGACGGCATTCGACTACTCGATCACGCTCACGCTGTTCTCCGTGGCGTATGCCGTGTTCGAGATCCCTTCGAACTGGGTGATGAAACACTATGTTCGGCCGTCGGTCTGGCTGGCTTTCCTGCTCTTCGCATGGTCAGTCAATCTGCAAGCAGACCAGTGAGCTTTTACCCTACTAACATTGTTACCAGGGGCGTCGTGACTATTGCATTCTGTAGGTTGCCGCAGTGTTCCTGTCCTGTATGCTTGAATCAGAATAAGGCTGACCAACGTGCACAGTTGCGGTCCAGAACTACGCCACAGTCCTGGCACCACGGCTTCTGATCGGGGTTGTGAGTCAAAATTACCACCCAATGTTGTAATTCAGTGTTCATGTTCAGCAAAGTACTAATGGTATTGGTTCAACTTGCAGTTCGAGGCTGGCTTCTTTCCTGGTAAGCTTGCGCGGACACGAAGTCCATTCCTTCAGTATACTGATGATTTCCAGGCATCGTGTATCTCATCACCATCTGGTACAGCCACAACGAGCGAGCATTTCGGATCGCGCTTGTCATCGCTTTCTGCAACCTAGCAGGCGCCTTTGGTGGATCGATCAGTTATGGCATCGGCCACATCAACGGGGCTGCAAGGCTTCAAGGCTTCCGATGGCTCTTCATCATTGAAGGTATCATCACCGTACTGAGTGTGCTGCCAACCTTGCTTATTTTGCCGGACTATCCTGCCCGTGCGAAGTTCTTGACAGCAGAGGACCGGCAGTTGGCTGAGGACCGCCTCAAAGACCGTGGTGGGGGCTACAACAGGGAACATGCCTCAAGGCATGAGCTCATCGAGACATTCTTCAACCCCCGGATGCTGGCACACTACTGTGCATATGTAAGCCATAGTCACGAGTGGCATGCTTGGGTTACGCTACTGACCGACCTTGGTACTGCCAGATCGCGAATGTCACCCTGCAGGGCTCGTTCACCTTCTTCGCGCCCACAATCGTCACTGGGCTAGGTTACGCTTCAGTCCAAGCACAGCTGATGACAGTCCCACCGTGGGTTGTTGGCTTCTGCATCGCCATCACAATGTCCTACACTGCCGACCGCTACGACGCACGCGGCTGGCACATTGCCGGGCTCTCCATCGCTGGCGGCGTCGGATGGCTGACGGCTGGCCTCCTCCCGTCGACGGCCTACGCGGCACGGTATGGGTGCCTGTGTCTTGCAGCGGCTGGAGCGTTTCCCTGTGCACCCTCGATGACGAACTGGGTAACTTGCAACACGCCGAGTTTGTTGACGTAAGTCTCTGGGCCCCATCTAGCTCTGCACTATTGATGGTTCGAGCCTTTTCTCGTGTCAGCACGGGTTACTAACTTCCTACTCGGCCAATAGCATCCCCATGGCTATTGCGATCCATAACTCATGTGCAGGCATCGGTCAAATCATTGCACAGTGGATATGGAAACCCGCGGAGGCGAGCATAGGATATCCGACGGGCAACTTCACGTGCGCCGGCTGCAGCTTCTTCGTCGCAGTGGTCGCCATCGGCCTGAGGCTTTGGTATGCACGGATGAACAAGCTCGGCGTGACAGACGCCAGGGGCACCAAGAGAGTGTGGTCCTACTGAAGAGGCTATCCATAGATTGTCCCCGAGTCTCCGTCTACGGTCCTGCTCTGTCATGGGGGCCGCCCCCCGTGCCGCTGCGACAACACAATGCCAAGCCAGACGCCTCACAGTCTTGACACATTGAAAACCGCTCGGTGCATTAGAGAGATGCATCCTGTCGCCTACAAGCATTGTGACTCGTTGCTGAGCTCCTCCTCCTCCATGCCGTCGGCCCTGACTACGTCATGGTGCCTGGGAAAGGCGGGGTCTCTGCCAGTAAAGGCCGGGGTGGGCGGCCGAGTTGCCGTTTTTGGGTCGGCTTTGAGTCCAGCGGAGCGGCTCGACTGCCTGTTTTGGGTTCATGTCTTGACGCTGTGTCCATCCACAGACACGACTTCTGGAGTACCGAGACCACACTTTGCATGAGATCGACGTAGACAATTGGCAAAGACGAACCGCTGTTGCAGGAGAATGCCCTTTGCAGAAAGTTATAAAAGGACCAGTCAAATCCATAGAATAAAGTAGTAACGAGTTCACGACACAACCAAAAACCCGTTGCCCTTTGTTGTATTTTCTCTTTCCACATTCCAAATCATAGCCTCTTTCATCATGGCCAACGAAGTCAAGAGGTACGCCATTGTCGGGCTGGGCATCCGCTCGGCTTTCTACTACCAGGGCATCATCCGCGACTTCAAGGACAACGCGGAGCTGGTCGGGCTGTGCGACACGAACCAGACGCGCATGAATGCAGCCAACGACCGCATCGAGGAGATTGGCGGCACGCGCAAGCCCACCTACAAGGCCGAGCAGTTCGACCAGATGGTCGCCGAGACGAAACCCCACGCTGTCATCGTCACTACCATCGACCTGTATCACCATGTCTACTGCATCCGCGCCATGGAGCTCGGCTGCGACGCCATCACCGAGAAGCCCATGACCATCGACGAGGAGAAGCTGCAGGCGATGATCGACGCCGAGAAGCGCACGGGCAAGCAGGTCCGCGTCCTCTTCAACTACCGCTACTCTCCGCACCACACCAAGGTCCGCGAGCTCATTGCTTCGGGGGTCATTGGCGAGATCGCCACCGTGCACATGGACTGGATCCTCGACTGTGCGCACGGCTCGGACTTTATGCGCCGCTGGCACCGCTCCAAGGAGACGAGCGGCGGCATCCAGATGCACAAGAGCATCCACCACTTCGATCTCGTGCACTTCTGGCTCGCGACCGAGCCCGTGCTCGTCTTCTGCCTCGGCGACCTGCGCTTCTACGGCAAGGAGAACGCGCAGAAGCGCGGCGTCCAGAACGTGTCGGAGCGCTACAGCGACGACCCGGAGGCCAGCAAGAAAGACCCCTTTGCTTTCCAGCTCAGCGAGAATGCGCAGCTGAAGAAGCTGTACCTCGAGGCCGAGCATGAAGACGGCTACATCCGGGATCGCAACTGCTTTGCCGAGGGTATCACAATCGAGGACAACCTCAGCATGATCGTCAAGTATGCTAACAGGGCGGTCATGACATACAACACCTACGCATACGCTCCCTGGGAGGGTTACCGGTGTGTCTTCAACGGAGACAAGGGCAGGCTCGAGATCAACGTTGTCGAGTCGCACTACCACCCCGGCGGCGAGCCAATCACGGAAGAACCGAGCGAGGATCAGAAGGGCTACATCCAGGGTGGCGTGGAGGAGACCAAGATTGTGGTCTACCCCTTATTCGCTGAGCCATACGTTGTTCCTGTGAACAAACAGGAGGGAGGCCACGGCGGCGGAGATCCTGTGCTATTGGCCGACGTGCTTCTACCGGTGAAGGCGGAGGACAAGTATCGCCGGGCCGCGAGCATCAGAGATGGTGGAAATGCGGTGTTGGTGGGAGTCGGGGCCAACAAATCCATGGCTTCCGGGTTGCCAGTCATGGTACAAGATCTAGTGAAGTGGTAGACTAAGAGAAACCAAGAACAGCTGCGCTTCTGGACCTCTGAGAAAAGAACAACTTGGTTGTGTTAACCAGTCACTGTGCGAGGGAGATTGTGCCGGGGAGTCGACAGCTCAATGAACTGCGGCATGCCTCATGCCGAACGTTCAAGTATGTGACCTATTATAGTTAGTGCGACCGGCCCTAGCAATAACAGCTCTTCCTTGGCCATTGGTATCTCACATCGGTCAGTAGTACCAGCACCAGCATGAAAGACCAGGATGCAATCTGTAGACTACGCTAAGATTCCGTCTGGCATGTGACGGCAAACCCTCCCATAACAGCCACAATGCGAGCACCCGATACTGCCGTGGTTGCTGCCGGATACTAGAGAGAAATATTGAGGATATATCGGCGCGCTATTAGCTTGTCCGCATTCAGTTGGCAGAAATGAATTCAGTGTCTTTGAGTAGAGTCTGCGATGCTATCATCTATGAAAGGAGCGAGCTCCTGCAGAGCCGGATCTTCCATCAATATGCTGAACATGTCAGTGTTAAAATCGAGGTGGAATGTCGAGTCCATCAAGAAGTAAGAAGATGGGTCCATGTGTGATGCCCAGGTGTCGTCTTTTGCGTACGCCGGCACCAAGTCGACCTCAGCTGTGCCAAGAAGGGTGGAATCAGGCAGAATATTCGGATCCGTCAGGTTCATGGTCGGGTCCGAAGCGGCAGAATAAGCTGCGTCGCCTGCTGTGGCCGCAATACCAGGGCCTGGCCTTAGTGCACTCTGATCAATCGCGCGGGCGTTGATTGCGTCGGCATCAGCTCCCATAACTTCAACTGGCGCAGTCGTCGAGCAGATCTTCTTCGCTAGTTTGCAGATCCCCCGAACACTGGTCCAGCATGCCCCGAGCTCGTTGAGAATTCCTGAGCACTGACGCAAGTCTGCGAGAGCCTGGTTGTACTCTCTGCTTTTGTCCCTGAGAGCCCGGTAAATGACTGTTGTGCACATCGACATGGCGTACGGGACCAAGGGCAGCGGCACCATTGAAGCCACCTGCTGCCCCATGACAATTCCCAAGACCTGATCAGCGGAAGATAATCTCCTGGTATATGGAGCCGTCCCCGGCGCACTGAAGCGACATGACAACATGGCGGCGACGTGGTACCAGATCTCAAAGTAGGCGCGGTGCGCCGAGTGGAATGTCTGGAGATCGAAGTTCCCAACAAGCGTTTCGAGGCCGGGAAAGTCGTGGCACAGGTCTCCCATGTCTACAATGTTGGGCTTGTAAACTTTAGTCGCGTGCACCATCAAGTCTCCCAGGCTCGTGGCGACGCACGCCACCTGAGCCTTGTAGCTCCAGTGCCCATCCCCCGGCTCAATTCTCGAGATGCCTGCATTCGAGTCGTCGATGATGAAAGGGCCGGCCCCGGTGATGGGTTTGTTTAGCCTGTCGAGATGACGAAGTGTCCACCACAGAAGGGCGTAGCCCTCCTCATCGGAGTCCGCGGCAGCACCACCTGCAGCACTCGCAGGCGGCGGGTGATGTAGCGACAGACACCACGCCTCGCTGATCGCCTGGCTCAGAAGGCACAGGGATCGGTCCAGGCCACCGGGGCCATCAGTGTGCAGGTGCATCAGCGCGAGGATGCGTACCCGGTTGATCCTGTCGGGTTCGAGATCCGACTTGAGTGCGGCATCCAGACCTGAAAGCAGGTGGGATGCAAAGTCGAGTGCCAGGAGAGGTTTCGAATCATGACTAGGGTCTTCTAGCCATAGGAAGGATGCAGCTTGAGGACTCTTGGACACAGCCAGACACACTGCCCTGACCAGATACCGCGAAGCAGTGCCGTTGCTCCAATCCCGCAACAGCCTCGGGCCGTCGACGAGTGGGACCATGTCATCGAGTATCGCAATGTAGAGCGGCAACAGCGCCTGCACAGTCTGCCGCGGCAGCTCGAGCAGAGCACCCGCCTCCTCGAGATAGGCACAGTGTGCGGGAGTCAGTGTCGGCGCCTTCGTGCTGCGCCGCGCCTTGTGCCGCTGATACCAGGCCATGCGGCTTTGGGGCTGTTGCCAGCGGCACGCCCCATCCTGATGTTGCGGAGGAAGCAGTGCTGAGAGGACAGACTCGGGGTTGTAGGCACTTTCGCGGACAGGGAAGGGTGTCGTGTCTCTTGTTGTGGTGGCTGAGCTACCCACTGGAGGATCCTGCGGCGGCGCAGTTTGTGCATTCGCTGTGCTGATGCTGCCATCGGATGAAGAGGCCTGTATTGCCCGCATCCGCAAGGGCCGGCGGTTGGCCGGAGACGCCGTGTGATGGTAGCATTTCTTCTTGCGGGCGCGGCAGCTCCGGCAGGGTGAAGGCACCTCTGTCGCGTCAGTACTTTTGCTTCGTGGTGGGGGTGGTGCAGACAGCGAGCGGCAACACTTATCTTGGTGGGCGCGTTGGCCAGAGGCGCTCGGCGGGGAGGACTCCCAGACAATCTCCATCGGCGCTGCAGCTCCGTGAAGCGCGGCATGAATGGTCGGTCGAGTCGAGATGCAGCATCGGGGGCCGGGGCTGGAAAACCCCAACCCGGAAGCAGAAAGCCCCCCGCGGAGGTGCTTCTCCACAGCCCTTCCGCATAGCCGAGCGGGTGGGGCCGGATGTGGGGAACAATCCCGTCGGAAGCTTCCCGAGAGCTCGGGTCACTCACAAGGACACAGTTCAGAACTTCGACCAAGTCATAGTGTTGTCTATTCGTCTATCTACGCAACTTGCAGCACTCGGGATGCCTATAGTTGTGCCGGAGCGCCCACTGACCGCCTCACCCACGCGTCGTCCAGCGCGCCCATCGTCATCGGCCCCGCCACCTTCCCGCCTACTCTCTCCAGCAATCTCGTCCGGAGCAGCAGCGACGGCGTGCAGCTCCACGCGTGACAGAAGCTGTTGTTCCGTACATCCCCGTATGGACTCGCCTTGGGGTCTTCCGGGTCGTACGCCTCCCAGAACGTGTCGGCCCCCGCCCGGATCATGCCGCCCCAGTACGTCCGCAGGAGGTCCAGGCACTCGTCCTCACAGCCGACTACCAGCAGCGCGTCGCAGACGTGATGCCACGCATAAGGGGTCAGGGGCTTGATAGCTTTCGTGTCCGCGAGGGTCTTGAGCAGGGCGGCGCGTGCCACGTCTTGGGGCAGCGCCTCGGACAGGACGAGCCACGAGGCGCAAGCGTAGCTGACTTGCTTTTCGGGGCCAGAGACGACGACGCCATCGTCGGAGATGAGGGCCGGTGCTGCTGCGGTCATGCCGGTGATCCAGTGCGTGTAGGGGCTGTGGACCTGCAGCATCCTGGCGAGCTTGTCGGCGGCCTTGAGACAGTAGAGCACAAGGCCGTGCGAGCCGGTGCTCCCGTTGACACCAGGTGCCCAGTCGAGGAACTGCCAGTCATCGCCCCGTCTCGAGTCGAAAGTCATCGTCTCCGGGTCCACGTATGTCAGCGGCGTCCGCAGACAGGCAAGCACAGTCGGCCACAGCATGCGTCCTGTATCCAGGTCGCCTGACGCAGCTACGTAGTCGCACACAGTGGCGGCGAAGAGGGCGTCGTACTCGAGCAGGTAGTCCGAGGCCGCGGCGAGGGCGGGCTTCTCGAAGAGGCAGGCCGGCATGGAGCCGTCCTCGCGGGTCACGGCAGCAAACATGAGGAGACAGCGCTTGACGAGATTGAAGTCTTTGAGCGTCGCATAGTTGACCAGGGCCTGTAGGCGCAGGTCGCCGATCCATATCCTCCGGTCGCGCCGCGGGCCGTCCTCGAAGACAGTCTGCATGCAGTCGCGCAGGGTCATGATGCTGACTTGGTCGATGGCCTGGAACAGGCCGCTGTCATTGGTTGTCGTGCCGGAACCATCGAAGGACAGGGCCTCGAACTGTGTTTGCTGGCTGACGGCGCTGATGCACTCGCAGGCAACGTTGGAGAAGGCGACCTTGAACTTGGTCGAGGTGTCAATGATCTCCACTCGGAGGTATCGGAAGGCATATCGCCGCTTCATATAGACCGTCTGGGGGCAGACGTCGACGTTGATGACCTCGTCGGGCAGCCAGGCGGTGCTGATCCAGGTCTCTACACCCTCCATGCCCATGGTCACGTCGAGTGGCGACTCGCCAAAGGTGAGGCGCAGGCGGCAGGGCGAGTCCTGGTGAGCACCGACGCTGGACAGGTCGAAGCTCAGGGACCCGACCATGTGTAGGCCAAAGTCGAGGACAAAGTCGTCGCCCTTGCCCCAGGTGAGGGTAGGCAAGTTGGCGATGTTCTTGGTGGCTGGGACCGCTCGGACTCCGAAGAACTCATCTTTGCAAGGCTCAAACGCGATGATGCGTTGTGGCTTGCGTGTCCAACGATGAAGCTTAGGACTGGATTGAGACGCCAAAGTCGCAAATGTGGATGCCGACTGGGCTGCTGTGGCTGCGGACAAGTCTTTGAGAACCATGGTGACGCTTCTGCTTCGGGGTCTGTGGTAGATACGCGTAGGTTGTCGCAAGGTCGAAGCAAGAGCTGAAGGAGGGGAGGAGACGTGGGAGCTGCAGACCACAGCGAGGGGACCGAGACCTAGGACATGAAACGTGGAGAGATGATCAAAGATGGTGTAATCTCGGCCTTCTCCAGTTTCCTCCATCTTTCGGGGAGGACATACCCCGAGCTGGAGATTCGGGGAAGCCTGCACCTGAAGCTGGCGGACGGAGGAGGCGTGGCTTGTGGAGAAGAAGAGCAGAGGCGGAGCACTCGGAAGTATAAAACTGGATCATTCCTCATCTTCGGACGCAAAACCTGTCATGGGCCACCCCTTCGGAAGCAGAAATGCAAGCCCGTGCCCTTCAGCGCCCGACGCTAACAACAAGCGGCGGAGGCAGGGCCGTCATGCGGCCTGCGGTTGGCCGTCGAGATCCAGAGCCTGGGGAAAAACTGCAACGTTCGAGTCTCTGCATGATCTGGGGAACCATCCGTCTGGCATCTGGGGAAGACCCGCCACCACCCAGCCTTCCATCACCTCGGCACGACTCGCATGAATATAAAGTCAGTCGGAACATCCCATCTCCATCTTGCTCTCTCCAGCAGCATCTCGCCTGCAGATCATTTCCCATCTCTCCATCTTTCAATCTCCATCACCCCTACACCTTCGCTCTCCACCACACAACCGTCGCCCATCATGGCCGAGCCCAAGACGGCGAACTCCGACGAGATCACCAAGGCCAACCCGGTCGAGATGGTCGAGTCCAACAACCACTTCAACACCAGCAACGAGAGCGACCTCGGCCGAGCGATTCAGCAGCAGGAACATAACCGCACGTGGGCACAGACATTCCGCAAGGACCCCAAGCTGCTCTTCTGGATCGGCGTGATGCTCTGGACGCTCGTCGTCCGCGGCTTCGAGAACGGCGCATCCGGCGCCATCCTCTCGGTCCCTGTCTTCCGCCGCGACTTTGGCATCCAGAACAGCGACGGCCGCTACTTCATCTCGACCGAGTGGCAGTCGGCCCTCACAGGCGCCCCCAACGCGACAGGCATCATCGGATCATGGGCTGCCGGCTGGTTCGCGGACCGCTTCGGCTTCCGGCCCGTCATCCTTGCCGCCGCGGCCATCAATATCATCTCCATCGGCATCGAGTTCGGTAGCACCTCGCTTGCCATGTTCTTCGGCGGCAAGATGCTCAACTACTTTGCCATCGGCGCTCTGCTCAACCTCTGCACTGCTTACATTGCCGACGTGTCCCCTCTGGCGATCCGCGCCACAGCGATTGGGTTCTGCAACCTCTCGCAGTGCATCGGCCCCTTCATCGCCGCCATCATGATAAACTTCACGGCAAAATGGGAGACTGACATGGCGTGGAAGGCTGTCGTTGCCGCCCAATGGGGTTTTGCCGGTGTCGCTCTTATCGGCCAGCTCTTCATGCCCGAGGCTCCATCCTACCTCATCCGCAAGGGCCGCATGGAGGACGCCCAGAAGCAGCTCGACCGTCTCTACTCAGACCCGGCCGACGCCAAGGCGCATTTCTTCCGCATCCGCCTTACCCTCCAGGAGGCCGAGCTTTCCAACTCGGGCTCGTATCTCGACTGCTTCCGCGGCACCAACCTGCGGCGAACCCTCGTCAACATCATGGTGTTCATGAGCGAGCCCATGAGTGGCCTTGGCTTCGTGGGCGGCTACGGCGCCCTCATGTACCAGATGCTCAACATCTCGGACGAGAAGTCCTTCCAGATCGGCATCGGCGCGCAGGTTCTTTCCATTTCGGGCGCCACTATCGCCTTCCTGCTTGCCGACTGGTGGGGCCGCCGGCCCATGTACATTTTCGGCTGTTGTTCGCTCACCGTGCTCATGATCTGCATGGGTATCGCGGGATCCATCGACGGCACCGCCGCCGTTACGGCCTCTGTCGGCTTCTATACTATGTTTAACTTCGTGTACAACTTCGGCGTTGGATCTACCGTTTATGCCCTGGCCGGCGAGCTGCCTACCACCGTCCTGCGCTCCAAGTCGCTCGCCGTGTCCATCTCGACCTCCAACGCCGTCAACACGATGTGGTCGTTCGTCGCGCCGCTCATGTTCAACGAGGACGCGGGCAATCTCAAGGCCAAGATCGGTTTCGTCTTTGGTGGGATCATGTTCGTCTTTGCCGTCCTCGCGTACTTCTATGTGCCCGAGACTCGCCGCCGGACGTACGAGGAGCTCGACGAGCTCTTCATGAACAAGGTCCCTGCCCGCAAGTTCCGCAAGTACGTGACTGTCGCGGAGCGCCGGGCTGCCGAGGCATATGCCATCCAGGAAAAGGGTGCCACCACCGCCCACGTTTAGAGTAATATTCAAATCTATAGCCTCAGACCCTAGGACATGTAACTTGATAGTACACGACATTAATAACCTTTTAATACCTACGGTCAGTGATGAATGTGTGTAGCAGACCTTGGATGCCTGTGCGAAACCTCTGGTTGAGGGATGAGGCACCCCAGTTCGCCGTTGCAGCCGCCACACTTATGCATACCTAGCTGAAGGCACCTTAAGCAGCCAGGAACAGAAGATGCCGCTGAATATGTAATTCTGACTGGATCACAGAATCCGCAGAGGTGGCAGAGGTGGCAGAAGTGGTGGCAAGAAGACTCATGCATGTGGGGCTTGACTGCACTGTATGGTGAGCGTGCTACTCTACATTTCAAATCTCGAGATGACCAGAGCAAAGACTGGCCAATGTCTCATCTATGGTAGATTTCTTCTCAAGGTAGCCCAGTGATGAAATCAATAGAGCCACAGGTCCCCTTCCGTCCGCTGTAGTCGTGGCAGCTTCATGGTTGGTCTCGACTGATCTATGCCGGGGCCAGCTGCCCCTTGCGGCTGCCTGCATGACACTATTGAACCAGAGTTGCATCCACTCCTCAGCTCAGCCGTGCAAGCCCACTAACAACGCTTCAACCCTGCGGTGCGTATCCTGTTCCTTTGGCTTTCCCCTCAGAAACACTTGCCAATCTCCAGGCCCTGCAAACATCACGTTCAATTCTCTATCGGTGAACACATCTTGACCATGGCCTCCAAGTACTCAATCACCGTCCGGAACGACTCACACCATGCGCAATCGTTCATGCTGTTCCAAGAACTCCCGCACCCGATCAATCTTGCCCAATACGAAGCCTTCACCACCGTAGTCCAGCACTCGGGCCGGGTCGGTGGTGAGGGCGACTCGCGAGTGACGTTCAAAGTGGCGGCCGAGTACACTGCGATCTGCGGGACCGCTGAGACAAACAGCGATGATGGAACGATGCAGATCATGACGACCGAGAGTCGCGACGCCTTCTTGGGCCCCAGCGGATCTTCCTTCGTCCTTTCGACCCTGCCCGGGGCCGACGGGAAGCCTGACGGCACAGCTCCGGACTTCAAGTCCCAGGGCCGGGACACGCGCACACCCGGAGCCTTTACGATCCGCACGGACAGCACTTTCGATGTTGAGAACCCAAGTGAGGATCCCCAACTCTTTTACTAAGCCTTCAGATGCTGAACATCTCCTCCTCCTCTTCCCATCACAGACAAGATTTACCTGGGCATCGGCCTTAAGGACGCCAGCAGCGGGGGGGACCTCGTGCCGATCCAGGCCTACGAGGCGCAGCCCAATGTCTTGTACCAGTTCTCTCCGCGGCCCAGATACTGCGTCGCGTACGGCAACTACACGGTCGGCACCGTCGTGTCGATGGCGGAGCTCGGCAACGTGCTCACCGTCGACTTCACGGGTGCGCCGATCCGCGAGGCGGAATTCACGCTCGACAAGCACAACAACTACGTGCCCGACGCGGGCGTCGAAACTGGGGGGATCAAGTGGAAGCAGTCGGCATCCTAAGGGATATAGTTACATCGAAGCCTGCTGAGTTGTACTTAGAAATTATGCCCATGCTATGATGCAGAGAGTAGATAACTGCCAGGAGAATAGAACAAGTCAGAGTATCTTGTAGGAATTGATGCAAGGTGCACAGGACACTGCCGGTGGCATGGGGGGCAACAAGATATTTGTGTCAACTCGGCTGGAGTATTTCTCGAGACGGTCTAAGTGGTGCGAGTGGCTGGCTGAGGGGCTGAGGGGAGCTGAAGAGCTATTGAAAGGGGAAGACTCCTCATGGAGTCTGGCCCAGCCCGTGGCTACCATTGTATTCAGCCCGGCCGCTAGAACCTGAAGCGAAGGGAATATAGCCCAAGGGTCTAGATCCTGTCAGTGCCAAAAGGTTTGTCTCGTTCGCCGCCCCACATGGCTCGTCGTGCCCCGTCCTGGGTAGTACAGGAGCCACGAGGATGCCTAGACTCTGTAGGTTGCGCCATTGCTGGAGTTGCAGCACGACTTGCATGGCCTGGTCGAGGCCTTACTTCCACAACATTCTGTGCCACTCGGCTGAGTTGAAGGCCACTATACTGGCGTTCAGTAGCTCGATGGGTGCGTATGATGAGAGCTGGGTTTACATGAGGTGCAGGGCCAGAAACACCCATGAGTGTGGTTCCTCTTGTTATATAAACCGAGGACTCACTCCTCCCATTTCTATCCTCTTCTACAGAATTCAGTGACCATAAACACCAGAGCCTGCCCCAAGATTCCCTCGTCATACCTATACCACTGAGGTACTCAACCCCCAGATCTCGCTCACTATGTCGCGGAACTACACAATCAACATCCGGAATAACTCCGAGCGAGACCAGAGTTTCCTGCTCTTCCAATCCATCCCCTTGCCGAACGACATCCCCCGGGGCGAGGCGTGGACCACCGTTTTCCAGAGCGCACGTCGGGTCCCTGGCCGCAGCTCGGCCAAGGCCAGGTTCGCTATCGAGGGAAGGTATTTCGCCATCACTGCGACGTCCCACCAAGGTCCGGACGGTGCACTACAGATCAGTGTCTCTGACGCCCAGCCGACTGCACTCGGGCCAAACGGCTCTTATTTCTCCCTGGTTAGCATGAACGGTGTCGTTAGGCTCGGGCCTGGGGACCGCCCGACGGATGTAGCTGGCGCATTCACCATCGCCTCGGATGAAAGCATTGATCGTTTCAGCCGCGGTAAGCTCTTGGGCGCGAAGGAGCCTGCATTTCTTTCTTTTACAGCCCTTCTTGTGCTTTGCTGACCTCCCGACCAACAGAGCCCACATATGTTGGCGTCGGCGCCCGGGACCCCAGCAGCGGGGAAGTCAACCCCATCATGGTCTTCAAGGCGCAGCCCAACATTCAGGCACAGCTGTTCCCGCGCCCTAAGTTCATCATCGCCATGGGCAACTACGGGGCCGGCAGCGCCGTCCGCATGGACACGCTTGGCCGCGTGCTCACGGTGGACTTTGAGGGCGCGACAGGTGATAGTGCCAATTTCAGCCTCGGGCCTGACTATAGCTTCTCCGCCGATGGAAATGTGGCAGAGGCGGGAGTCCACTGGAGCCAGTCCTAACGAACATAAATCAAGAGAAGGGGTGGTGTATTTATAGCTGAAGCTGAACTGCTCGTCATTATAGACCTCCTTTATATTATGTACGAGAAGGCCCGTCAACGCGTGCACGAAAACACATGGGACTAATCCCGCTTTGCTCCTGTTACGAAGTCGCACATCCTCTAAAGACAGTTCTACGAGTCAAAATCACTGATGCTCGCGTTTTCGGAGTTTGCTGCGCTCGCAGACTCTTCTTCACAGTAACTCTCCACTCACTGTATTGCTGTCACAGGAGCGTTGTGCTGCTGTCTGTCACTGAGCCGAAACCATCTCGATGAAATTACCAGTAACTGAGGCTCAGCTACTTGAAGTATACAGGGAAGGCCTCCCACTTCCACGGCTCATCCGCTCATCCACTGGCCCCCATTAGCACTGACAAGACACCCCGTCATCCATCCTGACTCGGGACTGCAAATCATGCCCACGACGCCCGCAATCTCCTCTGGGTACGCGACCCGCCCGCCATACATCTCGCCGAACTTCCGCTGCTCCTTGGTGTCCCACTCGCCCACGGGGCAGAGCGGGACCAGCGGGTTGAACTGGGCGTTGGCCCCCTTGGCCGCGGCCGGCACGTTGAGGAACATGTCGGTCAGGGTCGAGCCTGGGTTGATGCAGTTGACTGTCGCGGTCTCGGTGAGCTCGCGCGCCCAGGTGCGCGTCATGGCCTCGAGGGCACCCTTGGAGCCGCCGTACAGCGTGAGGTATTGCAGGCCGACCTTGCTGCCAACACTGGAAACGTTGACCTAGAAGTGATTTGTGATCAGTCATCAACCACGCAGGGGTGGCGATTTGGTTGCAGATGAGGAAGAAAGCCACGTATGATACGGCCGGACCGGTCTGTGGGCAGGTACGGCTTGACGGCCTGCGTCAGGTTGATCGGGCCCCAGACATCAATTGCGTACACCCTTTGGAAGTCCTCGAGGGTGCAGGCCTCCAGGGGCATGGCGTGGAAGAGTCCGGCGCCGTGAACGAGAATGTCGATCTGGAACCTGCCTGATTTGTGGCTGGAAGCTGGCACATTCTTTTTGCGTGCCTCGACGATGGCCTGGACCCCGTCGGCAGTCGTCAAGTTCGCCCGGACGGGGAATACATGAACTCCATGTGCCACCGACAGTTCAGCGGCGAGCTCAGCGGCCTGCTTGTCCGACCACTCGGTCAGGTAGACGATGGCGACCTGGCTGCCCTTCGCGGGCAGGTTGCGCGCGATGGCGGCTCCGATGCCTATACTGGACGATGAATATTGTACTCGGTCATCAATGACAGGGTGTAGCAGTGTGGCGGCTAGTGTGTTTTAGGAACACTCACTCCTTGAGGCTCCTGTGATAACGGCGGGCTTGCCTTCATGAACCCGCGCGGAGTTACTCATGGCAGCCATTGCGGACTTAAGACATGACCTGCTCGTGGACAGAGGCAGGTACGGTATCCTTGTATCTCGAAAGCGGTAGTGCAAAAGACGGGAAAGCCAGCAAAGTGGCTTTGGTTGGAGATTGTCCGAGCTTCACAAGTCGTACGTTCTCTCTCTTGTCGCGAGGTTGTGACTCGTGGCAACCAGGAACCCCAGAGCTGGCTTCTGCAACGGAGAGAGATCTCGTCTCATCTCGGCTCGTTCCTCGGCAGACACAGGTGAGGTGGCTTACATCCCTGCAGTGGTGGTTCTGTCAGCAGCCACATTACGGACGCACATCCCCACAGGAGGAGCCAGGGGCTTCAGACGACCTGTCAACTGTGACCTCGGTGGCTTGCTCCGGACCTATAGTATGCAAGCAAGAATGATGCTGGAGTTGGGCCTGAAGCTAGGCAACACTACCAGGGATTTCCCTGCCGTGGCGTCGAGCATGGTGAACAGACTCAACTTATGCCGGACTGCCGATTGACAAGAGGCACATGCATATGCAAACTCAGTCCTGAGATCCGCGGTTCTGGTTCTAGTTTCGGGGGCCCGCGGGGCACCCCTGCACATGTTTAGCCGCTGGCCTGAAGTGATCAGGGATTCTCCCCTGTTGCTGGTGATGTTGTCATATGTGAGCGTGTGTGCGTGTGTGAGCATTAGTGCCGGCATTCATATGTCCCTCGTGTCATGGTGCGCATGCGCTATCCGCGGCATAACGGTCAGTAGCGCTTGGGGTCAATCAATATCCATAAGAGCTCCCAACGCGAGCCTGTCTTTCGCAGATCACCGAAAAGGGGTCCAGGGTCGAATGCGAATGCGTGGTGCAAATGCTGCAGCCCACCGCAAAGACCCGGCTCATGATCCTTGTCGGCTCGAGTCAGGAGAATAGAGTTTACCACGGCATGCATCAGGCTGGTCCTGAGGACTGCCGCCCCCAATGCCCTTCTGTGTGGGCAGTTGTCACTCTGCTGCTCCAAGGGCTTGGCCAACAGAAGCAAGTCGTGCGAGAGCGGCCCGTGGTGATCGGCAGCCCCTGGGCCGGAACGTGCCCGCCAGGCCAGAGGCACAGCGTGCTTGCTGCATCGGACATGACGGGCAGATGCCGCTGCCAGCGAGCGCCCCGACAGGACTACCACCTCCTTCGGACAATATTAAACTTTTATCAAAGATTCCCCCTTTCACCATTGACTTTCGAGTTCCGCCGGGAACCTTCAGCCTTGCGTTCGGGCCCTAATCATGTCAGTAGTCGACCCGTCGCAGTCGCATGTTCCGGTGCTCAAGGACAAAGGCCTAGCGATTGTTGCCGTGTCCGTCGCGGGCGGCACGCTCTCGGCAGCGACGGTGCTCCTGCGGACATGGGTCCGAGTCAATTCCCGCGCTTTTGGGCTCGACGATGGCCTCATGCTGGGTGGTCTGGTAAGTGTCGCTCCGGACGGCAGACGGATTC
Organism: Microdochium bolleyi; assembly: GCA_001566295.1. Lineage (NCBI taxonomy): Eukaryota > Fungi > Ascomycota > Sordariomycetes > Xylariales > Microdochiaceae > Microdochium > Microdochium bolleyi. The sequence goes on along the minus strand of KQ964248.1, from coordinate 3,181,625 downwards.
TTCGGACGAGATCGTGCTGACCAGGTCGTTCATGTCACTAGATATTATACATCACCGGCATCGGTCTGGCCTGTGAGGGCGCCCGAGCCGGGCTGGGCACGCGCGATGCGGAGCTGAACGACAAGATGCAAATGAACTCGCGCATGTGGCAGCTCATCTGGCTGCTGCTGTACACGTGGTGCTTGGGCATGATCAAGAGCTCCATCTGCGTCACGCTGCTCCGGATTGCCGAGGCTAGGAAGTACTTTCGCGTCTGCGTGTACGTCCTGCTCGTCATGACCGTCGCGTCGTGGCTCATCACGTTCGCGGGCCTGATCGTGCTGTGTCGCCCCATCCAGGCAAACTGGGACACCAGCCTCGTCGCCAAGGGGCAGGCGTCGTGTTTCCCAGCCGGCGTCATCGTCGCTCTGGGATACATCTCGACCACGATCGCAATCTTCACGGACATGGCATGTGCGGCTCTACCGGCGTTCCTATTGTGGAGGATGCAGATGGTATGGAGGAATAAGATCCTCTGTGGCCTACTCTTGTCATTCGGGTCGCTGTGAGTATCTCACCACACACAATGTGATGATGACGGATCTCATTTCTAACATCTTGCGAACCCAGCGCTTGTATCTCTACGATGATCCGGGCACCATCCATCGAGTCCTATAGGAATCCCACCGAGAACCTGCCATGTAAGTGCCGCGAAGCTTAAGGAGTCTGATAACGTGCACTAACGACGCACGTCACAGACCACGTCGGCAACATTGTTCTCTGGTCCAACGTTGAGTCCGCCATCGGTCTGATTGCGGGCTCCATCCCCTCTCTTCGCATTCTGTTCGTGCGCATGCGCATGAACAGCGACTCGGACAATTACCTCGGAGCGGGCGGCCGGTCCGAGCCGAAGAACAATAACAACAACAATAATAACAACAACTCGGATATCGTGACCATCGGCAGCGCCCCGAACTTCAGGGGTTCGCGGTCCAGGGGACGCGGCTACAGAAGCCCAACCGAGACGGGTCTCTCGACGACGACCATCTTCGCGCAGGGCGAGGGAGACTGGCGGCGGCTCGGGGACGGCGGGTCGGAGGATAAGGAGTCGCAAAAGGGCCTGGCTGGAGGAATCAGGGCGGACTATTCGTACCAGGTCGAGCTTACCGAACTCGCACCGGAGGAGAGACTACAGAGTGCCAACGAAGCACGACAACATGTAGAATAACATTAACGGTGTCGTCCTCCCACACCCCAATACAAAAGCGAAGATCCCTTATAGTCTGGGTTGTCTCACTACGGACGGAACATGCCAAGAACAACTTCTGTTCGACAAAGCAGCAGCAGTGATCAACGTATTGCAGGTAATGAGTACATGACACGGGGCGATCGTGGGAAAGAGGGACTTCGGCGGGCAGCCCTTTCATTCTACCCGTCGGTAATTATTGCTGGCTGACTAGGGCGTACTTGTATAAACGGTGTTCGGGGAAGAGGCTGTCCGGAAGGAACCGCATGGGCACCCAAGACTACTTTCAGAGCCGCACTCTTTCGATACTGTTCTTAACCTTAATTTTCTTGGGGGAGGATTTTGCTTGACACCATGTTTGTGCAGGTCTTGGCAAGTTCAAACCTCTGTACCATCTGAAATATTCATCACCAAACCAATACTTGGACCCGTCAATCCTCATGCCCCTTATGCGCTTCCAGCACTTCCCTCAGCTTCGGCGTGAGCTTCACCTCCTTCGCGCCCGCGGGTCTCGCGACCTTGTCCGTCAGCGGCACGAGGTTGCGCTCGTGCCAGTCCAGCACGGCCTCGTAGTCGCGGCACTGCCGCTGGATGCTCATGTCCGGGAACGGATTGCGCTGCGTCTCCATCCAGTTGTACGTCATGACGTTGACGCTCGCGTCGCACAGCAGGTTCTGCAGCAGCACGTGCACGCAGTGCTGCGGGTGGCCTGCGTCCCGCATCAGCTTCCGCGTCGGCGGGTAGTATTCGGGGTACATGGCCTTGCGGACCGCGTTGAGGCAGTGGATCTGGTGCGTCATGTCAATCTGCACAATGTGTGCGTCGGGCCCGCGGTCCCAGGACGGCGGGGCGCGGACGGTGAGCGCCGGATCCTTGCCCAGCGCGACAACGTCGGCGGTGCTGATGGTGTGGTAGCCCAGCTGCGAGACGCGGTCCCAGGCCGCGTCAACCTCGGGCGAGGGCTCCTTGCGCCAGATGGAGTCATCCTCGTCGGCGAGGGAGGCGTTGATGGTGCGAGCTGTGGTGGGGATGTCAAGGCGGTCGAAGATCGGGGCTTCGCGGTGGTGATAATGGTGGTAAGCTCATGTTCGGCTGGGGGATGGACTATACAGGAGTCGTGAACATACAGTAGAAGGACTGCTCGCGGAGCTTCTGGTTCCGCGCTTGCGGGATGATACTGTGAAGCTTCAAGAACGTAAAGACGTTGAGGGCGAGGAACAAGATGTTGAATATCACAGCCGTCCTTGAGACCAATGAAGGTCTCCGCACGGAGATGCGACGGTCCTCCTCGGCTTGTTCAGGTACATCGCCATCCTCGAGGTCGAGTTTCTCATATCTCTCATCACCAACCAAGTCTCGCAGACGGTCCATTTTGGCTGAAGACAAGGAAGCACAGGTGATTGAGGGTCTGCCTTGAGAGGAAGTTTCGGAGAGGAGACTAGTGCCAGCCCGCAACGCTCGCAAGTCAAGAGATCTCACGAGCACTCGGACTCACACACTCGTCCAGGCGTGATACCGTGGAGGAAGTATGTGGGGAGAGGTCCCACACCATGGAGATGCGGACGTGGAGTACTGTTGCACCGAAGGATTCACTGCATGCACTAGCAGCTGCCTGATCCGGACTGCGAACATCTCAGACGATGGCGGGGAGATAGGGGCAAGGGGCGGGTCAGCTTGCTGACGCCATGGCATGTCAGACGTGATGGGTGGCAAGTCTCCGTGTTTTCACAGAGAACGACGGCCTTGGCCCCGAGGCCAAGCACTGCCAAGAACACGCCGATACCGTGGCAATGCTTGTTCCGACGGTCGGCGCTGACCTGGGTCAGCTTGCCGCCTCCCAGTTGGTCATTAAACTCCCATGTTATCTTGACTATCTGGGCAAGCCCTGAACCAATTTCACATTGACCTCCGCAAAAGCACCAACCTTGACTGATAACTATCTCCGAGAACACACGTGCAGACTGACACGATAAGACTATGTTTTCCCCGCTCCCGAGCCTGGCCCCCCGGCTTCCTCGTAAAGCGAGGAGTGTGGCATCGCAGATCGTATGGAGGACCACCATTCCCCTACGAGCCATCGTGCGGCGAATGTAACGTCGTCAGCAACCCTCGGAACCGAGCTCGCTCCGCGAGGAGTTGCACTCCGCTCTGTTGATGGGGCTTGGTCCTATCACGGAAGATCGGGAAACACTCATGATTCCCGTCCATTGGCCCGCGAGAACGACGTGCCGCACTTGGTGCATGGCGGACTATCACGACCTGCCTCCTTCGGCCACGCCGTCTCATCTTTGCAGGATCTCTGCGTCACGCAGATCTTCACGTCAAGGTTCGGCTGCCTCTTTCCCGACAGATACGAGTGAATGACACTGGGAACATTGCAAGGGAAGAACCAGGGCAGAGTATTTCTACCTTGTCAAGGGGTAGAGGCTTGCTGCAGAGCCAAATGCAACTTTCGCCGATCGCCTCTATGACCGACAAGACTGCGTGCAGGGGAAGGAGCCATGCGTACTCGCGGCCTTGGCTTGCCGAGGGGAATACAAATTTCGGTCTATATAAGCAGGTGACCCGGTCTCGTGTCATACGTCGACTCGATGTTGCAATCACGAGTTCATCCTCCGCCGCAACTACTTCTAAGACTTTGTACATTGTGAAAGCGTCACATCATTATTACTGCCATCATGCAGATCACCAACATCGCTGCCGTCGTGGCTCTACTTGCCAGTTTTGCCACCGCTGCTCCTAAGGATGGTCAGTTGGGCCTTACTGACCCCAAGATATTGCCTTAGCCTCGACGTCTGTCCAGCTGGCTACATTGTCTGTACTAACTATCAAATAACACCTACAGTCACTGTCCGCGATACCACGGCCCTGAGCGATGGTGAATTCAGCGAGCTATACTGCTGCGGCCTCGGGCGCCGCGGGGAGCTCAACACGCGCTGCTGCCGCCGTTCCGCGGAGACCCCTGAGGTCCAGAAGCGCAACCCCGTTGCTATGCCCGACGAGGAGTTCCACGAACTGTACTGCTGCGGCCTGGGTCGTCGTGGCGAGCTCATTACTCGCTGCTGCTAAGCAGAGCATACGGGGTGATCGAAGAGGATGAAGGGTTGGGTTGCAGATGATGTTGAGCGGTGGGATGGCTAGTTTACTGCTTTATCGTGGTCATGCAATCCGAGAGTGATTTGCTATATGGTGATGCTTCTTCTCGATTATCGTGAATCGGTGCCTCCGGTCCCTCAACAGACACGAGTGCTACTCTTGCTTCGCGTCCTTGTCTTCCATATTAAGCTGAGTCATGCTGTCGATCAGGGCACGGTCAATGACAGACATGGGCGCAAGCATCAGGGCATGGAACTGCAGCGAGTGCGCCCAGTGGCCGACAACCACGTGCCTGCCACAGCCAACTTTTGACAGCGCGGCACGGACGACGGATCTCGCGTCCGGGACAAACAGCGACGGCGAAGCCACGATGCTCTGCGTCTCGTGGTAGACGGTCCCCAGCTGCACGTGCAACACCTCGATGTCGATGCCCTGGAGAAGCATCTCGCGGTTCAGCTGGGGTGCCAAGATGGCCATGCCGCCCTTGCTGCCCGGGTAGATGCCTAGCAGTGGAGCGCCCTGGTCGGCGAGGGAGCCGACGTTGAGAATGAGGCCGCGGCCGCTGCGCTTGAGCAACGGGATGGCCTGGCGGATGAGAAGCGTTGGGAACATGACGTTGATAGCCGCGTCTCCGATAAGCCTATCGGCGCTGAGGGCATCAAGTGTGCCCCGGGCGACCTCGGTGAAACCGCCGGCATTGTTGACGAGCACGGTGAGGTCGATGTCGTGCAGGGGCTGCAGCCAGGTGTCTGAAGCGGAGCCGCCAGCCGAGAAGGATGTCGCTGCATCCAGAAGGATAGTGCGAATCTGGCAGCTGGGATGCGCCGAGGCGAGCTTGTCGCGTGCGGCGTTGAGCTTGGTGGCATCGCGGCCGTGGAGAACGAGGTTGAAGCCGCGAGAGGCAAGCTGGTGGGTGAAGGCGGTGCCCATACCGCCTGTGGCACCGGTGACAAGAGCCCAGGCCGGGCGGCCGGAGGTGGTGACGAGGTAGCGATCGAGGCTCGAGGGCCGCAAGTGCAGCCAGAGCAGCGAGGCAACGTGACGGGCAACGTTGAGGCACCACAGGGCACCGAATGTGGTGAGCAAGCCCGGGGGAGTGGCGGCTACAGAGAACCACTCGCGGAGACCGGCCAAGATGGAAGCCATGACGAGCGTTGTGTGATGTCGTGCGGGCAACACGAGTGTTGCCGGGTTGCAGGCGTGTGGATGGCGATGTTGAAGCAGTAGTGGCATCAGCCAGGCAGGTGTGCAGAACTCACGAGGATCTGTCCAAGGGCGCAATGTGCACCTCGTCCGCTGCATCGACTGGGCCGAGTCGAGGTGTGTGGCGATAAGGGAAGGCACATGAAAGTAAGGTAGGCAGGCGTAGCTCCGCGACCCCGCCCGCACTGGCCGTCCCGCTGCCATCCTGGAGCCTGCAGCGTGCCGCCTCTCCAGGCACCCGCCGGCCCCATCACCACTCGCGCGCGTCACCTGCAGACCTGCCCGGGCCGTCCTCTCCCAATCCTCTGCAGCGTCGCAGCCCACGCCCTCACGATGGAGTCGTCCGAGCCCTCCCGAGGCTCTCCAGCCGGCGCCTCCGTGTCCGCCTCCACCTCGGCCTCGGCCTCGGCCTCTGGCCCGGCATCCGCCCGGACAGTGCCCAGCGACAGCCCTGCCGCCGCCGCCGCCTCCACGAAGCCGCGCAGCTGTGCCGTCTGCCGCTCCCGCAAGGTCCGCTGCGACAAGCTCTCGCCCTGCACAAACTGCCGCCGCGCAAACATCCCCTGCGTCGTGCCCCAGCCCGACCGTCTGCCCCGCTGGGCCCGCCGCCTCGACCGCAGCAACCTCCCCGTCCCCGGTCTCGCCTCCGGAGACCCCGGCGATGGGCACGCCCCCTCTCCACAGGTCCTCGGCCGCCTGCGCAACCTCGAGGCTCTCGTCCGCGAGCTCAACAGCCAGCTGCAGCAGGCCCACGCCAGCAATGCAAGCAGTGCTGGCCCCAGCCCGCCCTTCGCAGCCAACACGAGCCCGGGAGGCTCCACCATCGACAGCGAGTCCCGGCCTGGCGTGGCTCCCGGTCATGTCCCGCTGCACCTCGGACGTCTGGCCATCGACGATGCGCACAGCAGCCGCTATGTCAGCAGCAGCTTCTGGTCTCGCATCAAGGATGAGATCGACGGGCTCGAGATGGACGCCATGGGCGACTCGGACTCTTCCGACGACGAGGCCGGCCCGGCAACCGCAAGCATGGCCACCTCGGACAGGTCCGCCAGCACCCGCGAGCTCGGCAGGACCCCGGCCGAACGTCATGCCTTCATGTTCCGCCACAATCTGGGCGGCGCGGCGCTGCCCAAGCTAGACGACTTCCGCCCACTGCCGTCTCAGATCCCTTTCCTCATCAACGTTTTTCACGAGAACGTCAACCTGTTCGTCCAGGTCGCGCACATCCCCACCATTCACAAGATGGCCCGGGACATGCGAACCCATGGGGCAAGCAGTCTGACCCCGTCCGACGAAGCCCTCTTGTTCTCCATCTACTATGCTGCAGTCACCTCAATGGAGGCCGACGATGTAAGTGTCGTTAACAGGGCGGTCTGGTCCTCGCACAAGCTGCCTTGCTGACAGGTACATACTAGGTTGTGGCCAACTTCGGCACCACACAGAACGACCTGAATCTCAAGTTCCGGCTGGGCTTTGAATACGCCCTGGCCCAGGCAGACTTTCTCAACTCGCCCGACCTGTCGCTGGTCCAGGCGCTGACCATTTTCTTGTTTCTTGTGCGCCGGTATGACAGCCCCCGCTATGTCTGGATGATGGTGGGTGTTGCTATCAGGATGGCCCAATCATTAGGTCTGCAACGTGATGGTTCTTCCTTTCCTGGCCTCACCCCCTTCGAGATCGAGATGCGGCGCCGCGTCTGGTGGGCCTTGTACCTCTTGGATATACGATCTTCGGAAGATCAGGGCACACAAATGACTATCCCCGACGGAACTTTCGACACGAAGAGGCCACTGGCCATCAACGATGACGACATCTCGCCAGAAACCAAGGAGATGCCACATGAGCGACAGGGTTACACGGACATGACGCTGCCCATAGTCTACATCGACACCGCGCACGCTGCTGCCAAGCTCATGTCCATCGAGATCAAGGACGGTATTCCCGATATCGAACACCACGGCCGCCTTGTAGTCGAAAGCTACGCAAGCCTCGAGCGCTACGGGCCGCAGATCAGCAACGCGAGGTACCGGATGGGCATGGTCATTGCCTCGCTCGTCATTGCCAAGATTACGTTGCTGCTGTATATGCCCGTGGTCGCGACGTCTCCCAACACGGCACGCACCGAAGAAATCAGCAAGAAGCTCTTGATCTCGGCCATCGAGGTGGCCGAGTTCAACCACGAGCTAAGCGACGAAAAGGCTTTCCACCAATACCGCTGGCTGTGTCAGACATATACGCATTGGTATGCCGTCATGTACATCCTCATGCAAGTCCTGCGACGGCCATGGTCCCCCACATCCGAGAGAGGGTGGATCGCACTGCACAGCCGGTGGCTGATCCCCAAATATCCTCAGCATGTCAAAAGGAACAACCAGGTCATTGTGCCGCTGCGGAAGCTCATGGCGAAAAGCCGCCAGTATCGGGCGAAAGAGCTCCAGAGGTTGCGGGCAGATGCTGCAGCAGTACAGGCTATTGAAAAAGACGAGGCAAGGATGGCTAGACCACGGAGCAACGGCATCGATGTCACAGGGTCCGACTCCCAGGCGCATTACCTCGAGCACTGGCGCCGAATCATTGTTGACAGCACCGTTTCTACGGAATCATACTCGACGTCGCCCTCTACGCAATCCGACCTCGCGCCTGGCCAGTATGGTGGTATGTCAGGCACACAGACCGGCAGCTCAGCAGCCTCGTTCAGTCATTTCTCGCAACCCGTCGCTGGTGTGAGCACGACGGCGGGTATATATCACGGGTCGGACTACCACGACCCTGAGACAAGCTTACTCGCCGCCAGTCTCAACGGGCAGCATCAGCAGCAGGCTTCTTGGAGCGCAGCCCCTGGATTCCCAGCGTCTACCGGCACGTTCGGTGGTAACGACGATGCGACGTTCGGCATCGGGCCGGGCCAGGGGTTCGAGTCGTGGCTGTGGACGAGTGGACACCCCGGAAACACGTCTTCGCCCGACTTTGGTATGAACCTTGAAAGTGGGCGCGACACGATGATGAACTTTGATGCTGATATCGACTGGTTCAACCTCATCGAGTCCGCAAAGGACATGGAGTGGGACGCAGGGCTGCAGCCAAGTGGGCTCTGACGAAGCTAGATCAGGCCTCATGGCTACGCAGGAAAGATGTGATATTGGAGTGTTGATAATCCCGTTCTATTTCGCGAAGACTGGGTTAGGGTTGCGCAGGACCAGCCGGTGCCCTCATGTCGGCTTTGGAAGTTACATCGGGCACGGAGAGCTCCTTTGCACCAGACGGCAATTCTTGCACTTCCAGATCCCTCTCTGGCGTGTCATCGCCTGTCACAGCTTCAAGCTTGATCTCCGCCACCGCTCCCTCGCTCCCTCGGCTCCCGGCCCGCGCCGCGATCACCCTGTTTGCTTTGTCCCGTTGCCTCTTGTTGAGCCACGCCATCAACCCAATGCACACCAAGATCGTGAGCACCGTCATGGACGCGAGGATCGGTGTGCCCGGATGTGTCACGACCTCGGTGTCAATCTTCTCGATGCTCCACGGATAGGCCTTGGATTCGACGATGATGAAGGTTCCCAAGCCCATGTACAGGAATGGGATCAGCTTGGCGACGTACTTTTCGGCGAGCTTGGCGACGTGGCGCTGGCGGATAAGCAGCCAGCCGACCAGGCACCACAGCCCCAGCATGATGTAGAAGACGACGGCGTAGACGGCGATCACGGCGGGCGGGTTGACCTGCGAGAAGAGGGGGATGTAGGTGCCAATGTTGTCCCCGCCGTTCATGAGGGTAATGAGAGCAACCTTGAGGATGGCGCGGTAGCCCCGGGCCTTTGTGCTGCGTAGCGCAGCCAGCTCGCCGTCCGGGTCGTCTCCGGCCTGGGCGACGGGGAGGAGGAGGTCGAACAGCTTCCAGACGCCGAGCATGATGGGCAGCAGGCCGAGGAAGCCGATGGGCTCGGTGGGCATGACGAGCGAGACGACGAAGCCGATCATGCTGATGGCGAAGATGACGGTGAAGCCGACGTACTGCCCGATGACGATCTTCCACGGCGTCAGGGCCGAGTTGGGGTCGGACGCGGTCTCGGCGAAGAAGGTGACGAGGACGAAGGCGTCGTCGACGTTTGTGGCGAGGAACGCCAGGCATGCTGTGCCGATGGCCTGGCCAAAGTTGACCATGGCGGGGACGGGTGCGCGGCGCAGCGCGACGCAGCACAGCGGTGTCCCGAAGTCTGGTGATTCGGTGCCGGGTGGTGAGCTTGGGACAGCGAGATGCAAAATGGGCTCGGCACGAGCTGATCGTGAGTGATGTCGTGGGAGAGTGCCGGCTCTTGGCAGGGGCGGTTTGCAGTTTCCAGAATTAAAGATGCTTGACGGCCAGGGCTTGCGCGTCACTGGCAGCGGGATGTGGTTCCAGCTTCCAGATCGAGATTGGCCGATCCACAGTCAAGTGCCGGTATCCGGGTCCAGGAACGGGCACGTGGGGTGGTCTGGGTTGTATGAAGCCAGGAAGCAGCCAGAACTCAGCTCGGTCGGGACATGACTGTTGTGGAAACAGGTGGTCTAAATGCCAAGGCGATTGCGATAATGAAAAGAGGAATCGAAGAAACGCAAGAAGAAAGAAGAACAAGAACAAGAAGAAGAGAATGAGTTTCAGCATGGGCAATAAGAGGTTCCTGCCAGTGTGGGGTCGGTGTCTCGGTCTTAACAAACTCGAGGCTAACGAAAGTCTGCCTCTTTCCCGGGACACGACGCCGGGTTTGTGATTGGCAGCGGCGCGTAATCGGTAAAGTTGTCACCACGGCCTAAGGTTGCGTTACTTGCCGTTACCCGATCTCTCCAGTGAGCTGGTCCAGGCTTTACTCTCTTTGCATACGCGCGCACATGCCTCTCGTGCTGCATTTTTGGTTTTTTTTGCGGCGGCGGAATGTGTAAATCAGGACTCGAGAGTGAGGGTCGAACAATTCCAGTCCCGGTCGGGCATGAGTACATGTCACAGGCCATGGTTCTTGTTCTGGACATGGCGATGTCGTCCTACACGATGGAAAGAACGATGCTTGTATATCTTCTTCTTTTGACATCCCCCCCCCCCCCCCCGAGTCTGCTCTGCTGATTCTTGTCATTGTCTTGGTGAATAGACCCTGGCGAGACTTTCTGAAAGTGTTTTATGTACTGTGTCGCTCACCCAGTTATGCCGCTGCGCCGGGTGCTTATCAACAGCCGGCAGCATACGTATCGTTCCGCTTCATGATAATAGTGCATTGAGGAAAAATTATACAATATCAAAACGGCTCTAAAAATAATTGAAAATAGTCCGAGAGCACTACAGGTATGATGTATTTTGTTGCCCATCGACCTCGTGATATTGTTCTTACCAGGACAGTGATACAAGGTGAAAGCTCTTCAACCCTGCCATCCTGGGACAGACTACTGTTTCGACGAAATAGAGCGTGTCCCGCAAAGATTTCGACAGACTATACGACCACAGAAGGGTGCTGGAATAGGCAATCGCTACATTGAGGTGTTGCTGAATAGGATGAACGCGGGATACGACTGCTCTGGTGGCCCCTTAAAGGCACGGCGTATGCGGCAGAGGCCGCTTCTGGACGGCGTGGAGGGCCTCGAGGACCATGGGAGGAAATATGCCAAAGAAAAAAGTTGAGGTGGCTGACATTGAAACAAAGCATATCCCGGGGGTAGCCAACGGACCTTTGGCATAATCGCTCTCGCGCTCGGCCTCGACTCGCACCATTATAGACAAGGCAGGAATCACTAGAAGGCGTCCACTAGTTCCGCAAATGCCGATCGCCGACCGCTCTTGGAAGAGTCTCTGCAAGGAGAGTGTGTCACACTCTGCAACATTCTGCGAAATGGCCCAATGGACGACAAGTTAGGCTGCAGATGGGCTGCAGCCACTCATGTACATGCTCAGCTGGGGGGACACAGGCGCTTAAAAGCCTGCATATGCCGTCCTGAAGTTGGCTGCGTCCCCAGCCGTTTTGGGCGACTTGGGAGAACGGGGGCCTGCTTCTTGCCTACATAATCTCAAAGGAAGCGCGCAGATGTGCTTTCCGTGCGCCAAGCGAGGAAAGTCCTACGTCTACATACTTCAAGTATGTAGGCTGCGCCACGCAGTTTCACCTCACTCCGATGCGTTTCTTCTTTCATTCTTTGTTTTTACAATCATCCTGCCCAGCCGACAGATCACCCGGTAAAAGTTCTCGTTAATCACTCGGCACTCACTACCATGGCCACTACGGCGGTGCATCGCGACGAAGGAGACTTGGCTGGGCTGCCAGATGCACCTCCGTCGACACCCCCAAGCCATGTCGTATCCAGGGGTGTATACACGAAGCTGCACTCGCCCAACAACCACAGTAGGTTCAGCTTCCCACCACGCCTAGCGTCGTGGCCGGTCCCCGGATGTGTCAACGACTTTGTTCTAACGAATGTACTGTAGTCCCCGGCTCTGAGAAAGCGAGACACATGCTACCGCTGGAACAACCGCACGATACACAGGTCAAGCTGCCGATGCCAATCCTGCGGTCCTGCTCGCCAAGTAGTGGTTCGACTGGCACGATGATCACTGTTATTCTATCAGTTCCTCTTGAGCTCGAGGCAGCTTCGCTCAACTTTTTTCTGAAATTCGGACGTCACCGTGTCCAGGGGCTGGCCTCTCCAACGGTGAGCGACGGGCTGGGGTCATTTTTTTACGCGGTGGGAGGGCAGGCGCCGTCCCATCATCTCACAGGAGCCGAGGGCGCAAGCGTCAATCTGACCCTCGTGATCACCATGTCAACAGAGGACACGGCACTCGTGATGATGGACTTGGGGTCCTTCACGTTCAACTCCACCCGGAGCCACGGGCACCTTGCCAAGCATACTCCCGTTTCGCCCGGATCCCCGCCACCACAACGCGATACCCTGCTGCGGCCCTGTGGCATGGAGCTTGCGCACGAGAAACCGGCGATGTCGCATCCAGGAGTACTCTGGAACAGCTTCAGTCCCCGACAGTCGCTTCAGCAACATGGGACACCATCCCGGGCACCCTATGGATCGATCTTGCATTCCAGAAGCCCAGGCCCCCATAGCGCCACCCTTGTACGCTCCAATCTAACCACTAGCCCGACACCTGCATTCACGTCGACATCGGTGTTCAGGACGCCACAGCTCGTTCGCACGAGCACACTCCAGGCTCACCAGCCCGCCATCTCCGGGACGCATAGCAGTCCACATGTCCCCTACAGCAAAAGGGCCGTCCTAGTCATACAAGGCGACCTGGACTCCATGGCCCGGGGATGGACGAGCGCGGAATGGGTGCAGAAGCGGCGGATTGTCGTTTTCCGAAAACGGCAACACGGGTCTACGCTCATGACCGAGTTCCGACCTGCCGATGTCAGCGAAAAGCTCCCAGATAGTATTTGTGTCAGCTGCATTTACTGGCAAGATAAAGATGAGTGCTTCGTCACACGAGTGGACATGATCAAACTCTTAGAGGCGCTCGTAGCTGCGCCATCCCGGTTTACCGTGGAGGAAAAGAATCGTATTCGACGTAGTCTCGAGGGATATCGTCCACGTACTGTGAGCAGGGCGAAGCCGGACAGCCAGGATTTTCACACGCTTATCATGGCTTTCCCTCCTCCAAAGCCACGCAATATCGACAAGGATGTCGCGGTGTTCCCTTGGAAGATTTTGTCGGATGCGTTGAAGATGGTCATCTCAAAATATGTAGGTTACCCCTATTCACCAGTTTTTGTCTCACGTTTCTGATGGCAGCGATCTCTAGTCTGTTCCTCCCACAATGACCAGCTCGGAAGCTGGACCGAAGCCAATGCTTCTGACGCCGACCAGCAATGCAAGCCCGCAACTATACCAGACATCGCGCGCCACACACACCGCTCCGTCTGCTCCCTCGCCGAAGTCCAGGCCGCGTACGCCGGACCCGTTCAGTATATCGTCAAGCCGGTCGGAGGCAGCTTTCCACAGCCTTGAGGATATTCCTCAACCGCACAAAACCAATAGGGAGTCTACTCCGCCCGTCTACGCACATGGAGGACAGCATCTGTCCAGGACAAGTCCTGAGGCGCCTGTGCTACATCTCAAGCCAGCCCTCCACACACCGAGTTCGAATCCACAGCCTCAGGGCGGACCTACGACTCCCCCGCCGCACCACCACAAGCTGGCACGGAAATCACTCATCACAGATGATCGCAGCCTTGCGGGTCTTGCGATCTGTAGGGAACGTCCTTCTCCTGAGCCGCTTGATGCCGAACAAGAAGAGTCGCCGGCAACCCCCGGCGCTGATTCGACTGCAGTACACGCCTGCTCTGCGATTGGGGCCCTGGAGAGCACCGACGACGACGACACCGTCATGAGCTTCCTCCCCTTTTCTACCGGCCTTGGCGAGCTCGTGCTCCCCACGAACCACCCTTTCAATGCAATGATCCCACAGCTCGTCAGGCTCGCAACGGAGCAGTACATGGCACACAGAGGTCGTCCCGCCGGACCATCAGGCCATGCATCGCAAGCTGCGCGACAGAGCTCTGGGAGCGGCGAGCGTGGAGGTGGCGCGCGCAGCTCACTGCGGCGCGGCAAGCGGAAACACCACGGCGGCGATGGCAGCAGTGACAAGGCTGACGACGACGACGACGACGAGAACAATGGCAAACGGCCCTGCCCGAGCGGCCCCCCTGCCAATGTTGGTGGTTCTCTGGCGGGCGCCACGGGCCCGCCGCTCGCGTGCCCCTTTTACAAGCACGACAAGCTGCGCCACGAACGGTGTCTGTACCTGCAGCTCCGGCGCATCAAGGACGTCAAGCAGCACCTGCGGCGCACGCACACGCAGCCGCGCTTCTGCCCGGTCTGCGGCGCCGTGTTCCCGGCGGCGGCGCCGGCTGCCGCCGGTGCTGCACCCGGCCCGAGCGCGAGGCAGGAGCTCGATGCGCACATTATCGCGCGCGGGTGCGTGCAGCGTGACTTCGGGCAGCCCGAGGGCGTGACCGAGGAGCACAGAGAGAAGTTCATGCAGCGCGTCTCGCGGTCGCTGAGCCTCTCGGAGCAGTGGTTCACCCTGTGGGACATCTTGTTCCCGGGGCTGCCGAGGCCGGAATCGGCGTTTGTCCAGGGCCCGGTGGCCGAGGTGTGCAGCGAGGTTGTCCGCTGGTGGGACCGGTACGGGAGGACTGTCGTCGCGGAGCACATCGAGGCCAACGGGGGCAGTGACGAGTTCGAGCGGCGAGTCCGCAACTACGAGAGCGATCTGACCGCGCTGTTTGTCACCGTGGGCAGGGGCCTGCTCGTGGGCGTGATTGGGCAGATGCGAAGTGGCAGTCCTGACGAGGAGCGCGCAGTGACCACCCAGACAACCACTCGCTCACTGTACCCTAGTGACAGCGTCGGAGCTTTGCGAACGTCTCCCGAATCGGACAGGGAGACGCAGAGAACAGCGCCGTCGACCCCGGCGACAGGTGATGAGGCTGATCAGAACGAGCCAGCGCCAGCATCAAAGCCTGGCGCAACCGCCGAAGTCGAGCACGAAGTCAGGCCCGAAAACGAGAAACTACCACCGGGCGAGAATGAAATGATGTCTTCCAGGACTCAGCCATCACTGGATGACATCAACGCATGGGCGGAGTATGCTCACGATAGTCGGATGGTAGCAGCGGACTCTTTTGAATGGTGGAATGACGTGGGCGGCGAGTCCTATGGCATGCCTACCTGGATGTGAATGGGATCTGTTTCAAGAAAGCAAGTCAGAGGCTATCACAATTCATGCTGATAGCCACTTGTCTGCAGGAGACATGCTATCTCGATGTGCGATTGTGCCTGCAATCGCACATTGCCACACCGAACACAACCGCAGGGACGAACAATGTGTGAAGGCCACCGCACGAACCAAATGTGGTCTCTCAGGGATAACGCAGAACCATATCGTTCCGGTGTTAGCTTCCCCCCTGGTGAATTAGACAGAGGTTGCGTTTGGCGACTATGAATCTTGCGGGATGGTTTATTTGCACTGCCGTGCAACGCGTTCACGTGGGCCATTGAACTCCAGAGCTAAAAGTAAGAGGTCGACCGTGACGCTGATGTCGTTTGTAAGCAGCATCCTCTTTCATTGCAGCATGTGCCTGCCTCCGTCATATTACTGTGACCGCGGGGCCGCGTTCAGATAAGGTCCTGCTCACTCAACATAGGGTGGTGATCAGGGCGGCCTCGACTATGATCGACATCAATAGTAGGACAAAGGGCAGGTACCTTTTGGATTAGTGCTGACGTGGGCCGCAGGATGGTCATGGCGGCGCCGACGACGGCGGAAAGAGTACGATAGCGTAAGCAGTGTGTCTTGGTAACTTCTCGAAGAAGTTGGTCCCGATTCGGGTGTCACGGCCCAGAATAGCTAAGCGTTGGGAATCCTCGGTGAAGTCAGACCTCGCTGGATAGAAATGTCCAGAACGTGGTGACAGTGCTCACTTTCGTGGGTGCGTGCGTGGCATGGGTTAAGCCCCTGCACGTGAGGATTGTGCATGGGCGAGCAGCGCCCGCACGCATGGATTGTGCATGGGCGAACAGCGCCCATACGCATGGCTGGCAGGGAGTAAGACTTGGCGGCCGGATGTGTAGGCCCTGAAGGTACCGTAGGGCTGATCCTGGGTTCGGTCACTTCCTTGAGAGACTGGCCTTTAGAAGTCGGCTTTCAGGGTGGCCACAACAGGCCGTGGTGCATTCCCGACAAGTCGATGGCGGCAAGAAATCTAAGTCCGGCACTCGTCCCGCGCCGTGGTTGGCCCTGGTACGCGTAAGCAGGCATACCCCTGATCGCGCGGTAGATCAGCAATTCTTGGAGAACGGTAGGTACGGAGTACCGAGCACCTAGAAATAGACCGGTGCTTTGGGGCCGCCCGTCAGCGGCACGCACTCGTGGGCTCGCCTCGTTCCACTCATCGACACGGCAGCACTTGCACAGCAGCAGACGGAGATATCGGATGGGGCTGACAGGCATCCTTAGCCCAAATGTTGCCCGCGCCTGCAATGCCCGACCACCAGGTCATTTTGGTGAACAGGAGGCCGCTCCACGTACCGAATCAAGCTGCGTTGCCTGCAAAGACAATCTTTCCCAACGACAACGTAATGGCGCAAGCCGCCGTGCTGGCGCACACTGCGGCTCTCCGCAAGCCTCGAAGACCGTTCTCCCCCAAAGTCAAGACTGGTGAGTGGCGATGGCGTGTCCTCTCTAGATCGCATCCACTGACTGCCCCATCGGTAGGCTGCCTGCGATGCAAGAATCGCAAGGTCAAGTGCCCCGAGGAAAAGCCACAGTGCAGCCGATGCGTCCGGATGGGCCTTCCAGACTGCCAGTACCCTCTGCTCTCGCGCTCCGGAAATGCTCTCGTCCAGATTGCCAGTCAGGGAGGACAGACGATACCGTCGCCGGGACTGTACGCGCTCGGGAGGGCTCCCTCCGGTGCGTTCTTTGGGCCGGCGATATCGACCCTCAGTCCTGTTCAGGTTACGTACCTGGACCGCTTCCGTCACAAGGTAATGCTGAGGAATACGGCCCTCACGTTCAACGACTTCTGGGGCCGGGTCATTCTCCACGAGACCCTGGCTGACGAGTGCGTGCTTGATGCCGTGCTGAGTCTCGGAGCTCTGGACCAGGCGTGGGATCAAGACAAGGCCACGCACAAGTCGTCTTCGATTGGGAGGCCTAGAAGGCGCAACCAAGCGGTCTTTGATTATTCGTCGCCGTCGCCGTCGTTGTCGTCATCCTCGTTGTGCTACCGCGAGGCCGTGAGGCACTACTCTCAATCAGTGCGAACACTCCACAACCGGCTCAGGGTCGTGTCTGCGTCCGGGTCGAGCCAGCGCGTGGCCGAGCTACAGCGCTTGGTGCCTATCTTGACCATGCTGTACTGCCTCTTCGAGTGGTTGCATGGCGACGAGAACGCTCATGACCGGCTGCTGGCGAATGGCCTGTCGATGGCCATGGGTGATGAGCCCCCGCCAAGAATGCTTGTGGATTCACCAGGTTGTGGCAGCGCGGGCGTGGTTGGCGATGCCTGTGACACCGCGTTCGGAACCAGTGCTGCCGGCTACTTGGAGAAGCCCGAGGATGCCCGGTCGCTGATTGTGCGATGGATCATCCTCAGCTGGATCCAGTGGCCTGCCCCGTTCACATCTGCTGCTGCGGTCGCACGCTACTACGCCATGCACGTCGGGCGAGGGAGGAACGTGGTCGACTTGACCTCACTGCCAGCCGCTCCCGCGACCCTGGCAGACGACGACTATGAGGTCACCTGCGGCATGTTCATGAAGGTGGTGACCCTGGTCACGCTCTGGTTCGTGTGTCTCCGAGCTGAGGGAGTGGGTGAGGCGATCATGGCGGCTGTTGCAGGCGTGGAAGGGCCGGTGCTGGACCGGCTGCGCGATGAGCAGCACAGCCTGGAGAACTGGGTGCAGGCGTGGAAAGCGACACTGTCAACCCGAGCGGCTGCCGAGGCGGATGCAATGGGCAGAATGCTGCTGACGGAGATGGTGTTTGGGTGCGAGACTTTGCGGTTCATGATCCAGGTCGGGGTTCCGCCACGCGAGGGCGCGGCTGCGCGGAGCGTGCCGACGGCACACAGGATCATGGACGAGGTCGAGAGGCGGGTGGGTGTCAAGAGCGTGCTGGGCGAGGTCGGGCTGGGCGAGTGCGGGCCGACCGCGCTGACGCTGGTGTGCCGCGAGTGCCGGGACATGGCGGTGCGGGCGCGGGCGCTGACGGTGTGCCGGTGGGCGTCGAAGGCGAGGGCGCTGTGGGACGAGAAGGGCAGCATCATGGGGTCGTGTGCGCTGGCGGCGCTTGAGGAGAAGTCGAGGGACGCCGCGACGGGGGAGATCCCGCGCGAGTCGCAGTGGCAATGGGTGCGTGCGGCATGGGCGGGCGGCCACGGGTTGCTCGACGTCACGTTCAGATCGGTGACTGCAGACAGCGCAGGCAGGTTCCAGTACAAGACGAGCCGGCTGGCCACTGCGGATTTTGGGTTTGGGCCAAGCTGAGCCTGCGTGCCTGCCTGCCGAAAGGCACGCACTTGCCTTCCGATGTCGTACCCACCTGCAGGTATGCGTAGTCTTGTCAGTCTCTGGCACCGGCTCGCACTTAGAAAAAGCATCCAAGCCCACTTGGGCACATGCAGTTCCGCATGCCAGAAACCGCCAGCTGGCCGTCCGTCATCTGGGGTTCCCGGGGGCTGAGCCGGTGCTCAGTGCCGGGCTGAGACCCCACCCGGCGCCGTGCGGGACACGCACTGTCGCCCGGCGGGCCCCGGCCGGCACCGGGCCTCCACCCTGCCACGCAGCTGTCTTGTCGGTGGGAGCGCAGCCAGGGGCCTCGCAGGCCTGGGAAGGCTGGGGCCGACTGACCGCTGCGGGAGGAGGGAGCGGGAGGATGCGCGGTGGAGGGCGGTGATTCGCTGGAGGGGGGACCCTGGGCCAGAGGGTCATGCACTGCCAGCGCAGCGCGGAGCCGGCGATTGGGCGGGCGGCTGCAGCAATGTCCCGGGGTGAGCACCAAGGTGCTCAGAGCCGCCCGTCTGTGCGGCGGGGGCCCTCCATGTGACCGCCGGCCTGTCTGTCCCTTGTGTCCAGTGTCTGGCGCTCCCCTCGCTCCCCTCGCTCCCCTCTCCCAAAGGCCCGGGGGCTGGTGTCTGATGCGTTGGCAGACGGCAAGGCCAGGGCGCGCCTCTTAGCGCTGTGTTGGCATGTCGAGGGCCCACCGCCGTCAGAGATGCGCCAGCGCACCCGTGTTGAGGTCTTGTCGCCTGCCCCGGGCCGGGTCGACAACGTGGTTGTGCATCCCGACAGACCAATCGCCAGTCACCAAAAGGGGGGCTGGCCTGTCCCAGGTCCTCGCTGAAGAAGAGTGTTGCTGTTGCGGTCGTTGTGCAAGCTGCGAGCGTTGCCAGCAGGGGCCCCTGCCCGCCCTGTCTTGTCCTCTGCCAGGGCGTGCACAAAGCAATCACCACCGACTGCGTCTCTTGATCCTCTCGTGCCTCGCTCGTGCAACCGTCGATTCCAGACTCTGCCCTTCCTTTGCTTTCCCGCTCCGTCTTCCCTCCTGCGCTCTTCTGTTGTTGCTTTCCCCCTTCTGCTTTAGCCCTCGCCCAGCGCCGTTGCACCAACCTCCCAGAGCTGTCGCGCGACCTCGTCCCTGTTGCTCGCGTCTCCCCCACCAGTCAACAACAACACCCCACCACAAACGTCGAGCCTCTCGTGCCGTCTGCTCGACACGCCCGCCGACCGTCTATCCTGCTCGTCACTTGCCTTCCGTCGCGCAAGCCCTGGCCAGGCACTTGCCAGCAACTTGCCCTTGCTCTTGCCCCTCGACAACCGTCCTGCCCTGCCCGGGCCATCGCAACCACCACCGCACAAATCCCGACGCCGAATCCATGGCCGCCGCCAACCTGCAATGACTGCCAACCCAGCCTGAGTGGTAGCCCGCCGCTGTCCACGACTGTTACTCTGCACCTAGCCGTCCGTCGACTCCCTCCGCGACTTCTAGGAAGCTCCAGGCAGCAAGCAGCCCGCACCCCACGCCACTTCCGTCGCCAACTTGCTTGATCGTTGACTGGCCTAGGTTGGCCCTGTGATCCCGCAATCATGATATCCATGCAACGCTCGCTCTCCTCGCCCGTCTGCGTGCAGAAGTCCCCTCGTGAGTACTCCATCCTAGCCATGACCCAAGGCCCTCTATGCCGGCTTCCACCCCCCCCTTGGCCCTCAGCAGTCGACTGACCAGACCTCCTCCACAGCGGAATCGCCGCCTGACACCCGCCCGACCTCGAGATCCCCAGTCCGATCACGATCCCCTGGACCTCTCGACGAGTCCCCACGCGCACGCCGGTACCGTTCCAGAAGCCCTACAAAGTCCACCGCCCTCTTCGAAAACCATGTGTCTCTGCCCATGCGCAAGGCAAACGACGGGCCCTCGCAGCATGGCCGCCAGTCGCCCACCAAGACAGCGAGCCCCATCATCGTGCAGAAGCCCATCATAGATCAGACGGTTTTGCCTAGCGCCTACCAGGATGCCAGGAAGCCCAGGCTCGAGCAGCCTGCGAGGGAGCTACCACCTGCTGCCACCAGCGCCAGCCCTGCCATGGTGCCCCAGCCTCTACTGGGAGACCGGTCTCTATACACAAACACAAACATCAACCTGGAACAAGATGGGACAAGCCTCGAGGAGCTGGCGCACTTGGTCCGGCTAGCCAAGTACCAAGAGCGCAAGCGCGCAAGTACACGAGTGCGCCTCCAGCGCAACCTCATCTCCTCCGCCCTCTCAGCCCGACTCACGAAATGCGGCGAGATCACCCTCCGGAACCTGGCCGAATGCTTCCGGAATGAGGACAAGAAGGGCTTTTCCAGCCTGTTCAACGCGATCCACGACGTGCGGTCAAGCTGTGACGAGACCAGGAGTTTTGCCATTCTAGAGCCGGAGATGGACTCTCTGAGGTCGCCCGGCGCGTCCTCGAATCCGGACACCCCCGTTGGAACATTTGGCACCATGTCTGCCGGGCAATCTGTGGTGCCGTTCCTAAGTGACATTTCCGCCTCGGCCAGGGAAGCCTTCCTGAACTTTTTGACGCAGCTGCGTACTAATCCTGACTACCTGGCATCCCGCCTGAGCTCTCTTACTGCCTCAGAGATACAATCGCTCACCGTGTTCCACAAAGGTTTGGAACCGATCGAGCCTGTCATGCCTGCTTTTAATCGGCCTGGCACGCGCGGAGCTGCTGGGACGACCGGTCGCGGTTCGAGCAACCAACTCAACGCTGTAGAGAGGCTCCTGTCTTTCCAGCGGCACGATCCGCTTTCTGCTTTGATCTACACGTGCTTTGCCAACTCTGCTGGACCGGACAGCGCCGAGGACCGGAGAAGAACGGATGTCTGGGCTACCGCCTGTGCGAGGCTGATCCAGAACAAGGTTCACCACTCTATTCTGACCTCGGTCCTCAATGTCTGGTCGACTATGCGCGACTGGGCAGGCCGCTCAAACATGGAGCTGTATCTCATGAAGATTCTGGAGGACGGCGCATTCCTTCTTGATCGTGCCGAGGACCCAAATGGTACGAGGTTCAACCTCTCAACCTGGACGACTAAGGACAATGCCGCCATGGAGGACTTCTACGAGAATGCCGTGGCTGGACTGTTTGAGATCCTTGATGACGAAGACGCGACTGGAATTCCTGAAGGAGTGATTGAGCTCGGCAATGCGATCCTGCGTCGCGTGGACAACAAGCTCGTCGACGAGGTCCGCCGATGGCTCGTCTATCAATGGCTGTTCACCAACTGGCTGTTCTCTGTGGTCATACACCCGGAGAGCTACGGGATGATGGCTGAGTACCACATCACCGAATACGGTAGGCAAAAGGTTCTCAAGCAGGTAGCACATCGTGCTCAAAAGCCTGTCCTCGACATGCTCATGTCCTACAAGGCGAAACCGGACCCCGTGCCTCCCAAGATCCAAGGACACATCCAAAGCATTCTTGGCCGGTTCCGGCCATCCAGGACAACCAAGACTGCACGACTGCTCCCCGCTCGGTCGATCACGTCTCTACGAGAGACCGCCGAGGTGCACCCCTACCTTGTTGTCAGCCCTGCCGACCTTCTCACTCTGGTCAACGCGTTGTTCCCGGAGAGGCGGCCACAGTCTTCGCACATGAGCAGCATCAGATCTGGCGCGCCGTCCCTGTCAGGCTTCTCAGCCATCTCCCAGCCGGTGTCCATTGGCACGACACGGAGCATCAACTTTGACACGGCGTCGGTTGCAAGTTTCAGTGCCTCCTCGGTACTTAGTGATGCAGCGACGTCGCGGGAGTTTGATCAGCACAACGCCGGCAGCCCGCAGCGCTACTCACCTCCTTTCCCTGACCTCAGCTCCCAAAGACCGTCGGCCAATTATGAGGACGACGGCTACCGGCTTCGCCTTGCCATGCACGAGATGGTCCAGACTCTCGGAACAGAAGTCGTGGCTGGTTCCTGCCATCCATGTGCTGAACGATGGGCAGTCTTGTTTATTTCGGCGAACGGAAGCAATCTTTCTCTGCAGATGACGTATGATCCAGATGAGGATCTAGACGAGGAAAACTCTTCCACCACCAGCGAGACAGAGGACGACGAGCTGGAAAGCCGACCGGAGCTCGACAACGACTATCATCTTTTGCGAGACTCCATCCTCAAGCTCGTCGAGGACTTTGAAATTCCCAGGAACCTTGCCGATGATGGCTCGAAGACGACTTTGAGCAACCGCGCTTCCGGGTTGAAGAGGTACAAGTCCAAAACCAGAGTCATGATCCCAGAGTCTTCCATGGGCAGCCGAAACCCATGGAGGCCACGCGGCAGTCAGGACACTCTTTCGAGTATCAAATCGCCCTCGCCGAATGCCGAAGATGACGATGACGAGGCAGCCTTGCAACCGGCTTTGGTCAAGATGCTGATCGCGGCTTCTTCGCAGTCGCGAGTGCAATCCGATTTCGTCGGAGCTCATCTTTACTGGAGGACATTGCAGCAGCTGAATGCTTTGGGCTCATCGTCGCTGCGCAAGAACGGGTTCGCCGCACTTCTAAACATTTTCGCCAGAGGTCCACGCGACTCGATCCGCCGCTCTGCTTCCGCAACTGAGGAGTATGATGCCTGGCTCATCTGGCTCAAACAAAGCCAAGAACGTCACGAGGGTCTGCTCGATACCATGGTGAAAAGACTTAGAGGTCTCCGGGACAAGATGTGGTACAAGACGGACGTCCACAACTCGCAGCCATACGAAGACATTAGATGTCACTGCACAGCTCTTAAGATCATGGGTGTTCCAAGCAAGTGGGACTCCTACAAACGGAACAGGGCACAGATGTCTCGTGGGCTGTCGGCAAACTTCCTTTATCAGAACGAGTCTCAGACCTTGGATCTCCTGGCAGCAGCTGAGGAGCAAGGCGGGCCAAACAAGCTGCGGGACGACCAGGCCGACAAGACTTCGCGCTGGCTTGAACAATTCGGAATCGAAAACTTCTGCCGTGGTGAAGAACGTATCCACCGATTCTGTTGCGAGGTTGATACCTGCATCAGCAAACTGGTTGCGGAGCAAGTTATGGACAGCCCTGTCCTCTGGTCAAGCGAGCTGTTCGCGCGTGATCGCGCCGTCTTCGGCGGACCGACTCGAACCACTCGCGAGAGGGAGAGTTACTACATCGACGACGACGTCGTTAGTGTTGTCAGCGGCCATGGACGACGGTACACATCGTCGTCCACGAGACCTGGCTCGGTAGCACGGGACCTGAGGAGTGTCACCTCCTTCAACTTAAGCCAAGTCTCGGTCGACTCAAGCCGGTTCGGCTATCAGAGGAACAGCGCCGCAATGTCCGACATACTCGACGCGCATGAATACTTTGGCGTGGCCTCTCCTGTGCATTCTATCGATCCCACGACAACTTACTGGTCGCCTTTCCAGTCCACGATGCCATCGGCGGCGTCTGCAATGTCGACCACGTCCCGAGCCCATTCGCCCACGACAAGTATCACGAACTTGTCGAGTCCTTTCTCGCACCCATTCTCGTCGGGAGCATCGCATGGAAATGCCCGGCCTGGCACTTCTGCTTCCTCTAACGAGACTGTGCACCAGCAACGCATATCAGATGAGAAGCAGCAGTTCCTTACAGAACTGCGCCAGACTCTCACTAGCTTGCTCCTCTCGGATCTCGGCAACCTTGTGTTTTCACGCGGCTCGGAAACAGACGCGTGGTTTAATGACTTGGGACAGAAGTGCATCGACCGCGAAGAGGCGCCAGAGACCAAGCCGCAGAGGAACGCAACCAAGACAGACCGCAGTAGCCGGTCTGCACCCAAGCCAAGAGTGATTGAGAAAAAGAAGAGTTTTGGCGACCTACGTGGTGCCGGCGAGAGCGCAGCTGACTCGACATCATCCGAGCGGGTGGATGGTGTCGCTAGCCGAGGGAATGATCCTGCGCAAGCAGAGATGAGTCCGGCGGCCACTGCAAAGCCTCGCAGTGCCGCAGCGAGGGACAGCACCTCCGACTTCCCATACAAGAAGGCGTACCAGCGCCTCTTCCGCATGTTCTGCGTTCACCCCAACCCGCACGTGAAGCTCAACGCGCTGTTTGAGCTGAAGAACCTTGTCGAGGCCTCGCTTCTCACAAGCGGACGCAGGAACAAATGGGCTCGCCAGCGACAGCTCGCGTCAAAGGATAGTCACGCCGAGCACGCGTCCAGCCAGAGGGTCATGGAGCAGACCATTGACAGTGTCAAGGAGCGCCGGTCACATGCGAGTCAGCCTATCACGGCGCACCCGTGGAGCTCCCGCTTCCCCGGAGCTTCAGACATGAAATCCATCATGTCCGTGGCGCAGCCTAACTCGGATGCCGTCGCCAACATGCTGTTATCGCTGTTCAAGGACAGCAAAGTACGGCCCAAGACCTTGTTCCGCGACCTGCAGTTCATTTCGTCATTTGTCTCGCCCTCGGTGCTCGACAAGACCGAGAAAGGCAGGGCCTTCTGGGATACCGGTCTGGCCGCTCTGACGCTCAAGCAGGACGTTTGCAGAAACATGGTCAACCTGGCGTACGAGATCATCGACCTGGATCAACAACAATCGCGGAAGCCTGCTGCCTCGAGCACTGCTGCGGCGCCCGAGAACAAGGACGACAAGAGCCCCGGCGGCAGCAAGCACGCGCCCTTGACACCTCGCGACGCTGCGCGCATGTACAATATCACGGCGAAGGAGGGCGACCCCATGGCGCAGCGTGAGCTGGCACTGCTGATCTTCTCGCGGCATGAGCTGGTCGTGGACAGGGCGACCCTGCCGCTCGCCAAGCCGCGCGACGTCTTCAAGCAGGCCGTTATGGACAACTTTGGCGGTGGGAGCAGCGGGAGCCGCTCCGGCGGCGGAAGCGCTGCGCGACACGTGAGCGAGCGCGTCAGGTCTACGTTTTCGGCCGCCGGCAGTGGCGGAGGTGGCGGTGGCGGCGGCAGCGTCGGGAGCAACAGCAGCAACCCACCGTCATCGTCCTCATCCGGGCTCGGCGGCAGTGGCAGCGGGCAGGACACGGGCAGCATTGGCGACGTGCGTCCCGACCCGAGCCTGATGTGCGTCGCGTTCCACTGGATGGAGACGGCAGCGCAGGGCGGCGATGCGCAGGCCAAGCAGTTCCTGGTGGACAACGACATGCGGCGGGACTGATGCTGATCTCTTTTCGTGTGTGTGTGTGTGTGTGAGTGTGTGTGTGGGTGTGCCCACCACCGTTTTTGAAAGTGCATCATCTCCTGGACATACATGCCTGTCTGTATCATGTCTTTTTCAATGTTTCCTCCATATGATGACTGCGTATACCCCTAGAAGTTCTCTACTTATTATTTATTTATTTACGAAGTACATATGATATGCTTTATCTTGATACATCATTGTCGATATCTTCGTGGTCTACGACCATTTCGCTGTCCCAGTGCTCACCTTTCTGACCGAGTGTCGCTCACTTCTGCCGCTCCTTTCGTTACGAGTACCTTAGGGCCTAACCCGTTTCTCAAACGACCCCAATCAAAATACATTTAGGCGTGACGAGCTCGCTTTGTCAATGCACATGATCGCCGAACGAACAATTGCAAGTTGCACCTCTATACCACTGGTACAGTGAGTGCCGCCCGTCCCTCAGCCTCGGAGACTTTGCTATTAAAGAGGACCAGCATGCGAGAGCTTGCTTCAAGTCGTTCGTTCATTAATTAAGTTTCTAGTATATCTGTTCTATGATCGTCATTACCATATCCCTTGCCGCCCTCCTTGCTATGCATTATATCTATCGTAGGTTCTTTGACCACGGTCGGGTATCATTGTATGTTTTGGGGAAAACAACAAAACTCATGTGTGGAGTGCGTTTGCTTTACCCAACCAAGCTCCATTGCTAGACCCGTGGTGCGTGCGCCAGATCGTTTTTTGAAAAGTCCAAACATGCTATACGTGCACCTCTCTGTTACTTCTTCTTCGCCGCCGCGCTGCCGCTGCCGATTGCCCGGCTCGTCAGCCGGGCCTTGTCAGCCTTCTGACCTGACCGCGCAGATGACCTCTCGCCATCGCTGTCGCTGCCGCTTCTCTCGTCCTCGGTGTCCGGATCAATGGCCACCACCGTCATGTCCGACCGCACGCGGAAGCGCTTGCCGCGCCACGTCACGGAGCCGCCGAGTAGCACGGCCCACGTCCAGATCGGCAGCGCAAGGATCTCCCGCCCGAGCCAGCCCAGTGCCCACTCGCCGAGGGGCCGCTTCTCGTCTCCGCCGTGCCGGAAGCCGCGCGCGAAGCGAGGCGTTGCGCACTTCTTGTCCTCGCTGTCGTTGACCTCGATCGTGTCGCCGCAATAGAGCACCTTGAACACGATGCGGTCCATGGTCATCCAGGTTGTCACGCCTGCGGCCCACAACAGCCCCATGGCACGCCAAGTCTGGGGGATGCCTGTGAGTTGGTGGACCCAGGGTACGGTGGTCAGGCCGTACGAGAAGTAGAGGTTGCAGACGAGCGATTCCACGGCGTGCTCGGCGAGCGTGGCTGCCAGCACGGTCCACTTGCGCGCGCGCAGCCAGCGGACCCGGCGGTTCCAATACGCGGCTACAGACATGCCGGCGACTGGCTGAACCGCGATGTCGCCCGCCGCGAGCGCGTGATTGTCGAAGCCATCAATGTGGGAGCGCCAGAGCAGGTCACCGATGGCGTGGTCCTCGCACAGGTAGTACGAGAAATGGTCGAGACCCTGGGGAAGTCGGGCCGCAGATGTGCCAGCGAGAGTAGGGTTCTGTGCAGCGTCGGTGACCCGGTCAATGTGCGACTTGCGGAACATATTGCTCTTGCCCAGGGCGCAAGGAGCCACTCCGACGGCGTTGATCGCACAGTAGAATTTGGCGTGCGTCGTGGCCATGAACTGCTCCTCCAGACGTCCGCCGCCGTGAGTGCGCCACCGCGCGAGAAGCGAGGACGGAACCTGGATGGCTGCAGACGAGTCGGAGCTGCCCGTGATCGAGGAGCCAGAGAGCAGAGCACGCCCCTCGCCATCCTGCTGGGCCATGGAGCTGACAGTGTCTACAACGATGGGAAGCTGATGGACAAACTTGACGGGTGTGATCTTGGCGGCGCCGGGCTGGGTGTAGCCGCAGAGCCTGTCGACAAGCCGGCCGAGAGTCCCTGGGTTGACCCAGACGTTGCAGTCCACTGCCCAGATGATGTCTCCTTTCGCCTCGCGATAGGCCCGGCTCAGGTTGCGGATTTTTGGATTAGGCCCGACATTGTTGACGTTGCCGTTGGGGCCGTGGAGAAGAGGGTCCTCGGCCTCGACAAAGATGCGAGCGTCGGCCTTGGGGAAGTCCTTGAGCAGCTTGCGCAAGGTAGGCAGGGCGGCGTCGTCGAGGTCAGAGATGCAGAAGTGTATCGTGAGGCGGTCGGCGGGGTATGCCTGGTTGAAGGAGGAGGCGAGGCAGTCGTAGAGGCCCGGCTCGAGGCCCTTGACGGGGCGCAAGATGGTGACATGTGGTATTTTGTCGTGTGGCAGCGAGGGCGAGATCGGCTTGGCTGGCCTGGTCGAGTAGATGCGGAAACTTGGGGAAAGGCAGAAGCGTGAGTGGGATTGCTGCTGGAGAAGGCGCTGTGCGGAGGTGAGCTTACAGCTTTGTGATGCCGATGGTCTGGACGGCAATGACGACGCAGCCCCAGACGAGGCCGACATAGCCCAGGATCTCGGGAAGGGAGGCCATTCGGAGGGTCTCGAGGGGCAGCTTGTTACGAGCGAGAGGCAGGAGCCATGGGGGCGATGGTCGAAGGCGCGCTGTTGCTGGAAAGGAGTGTCGGTGTTGGGAGAGCGCAAGGAGGGGCGACACTGGCGCAGGTCGGGAGATCGACAAGGGGTTAAGTGAGTACAGACGGGAGGAGGAAGACGAAGAGGATGCTGAGGATGGATCTCTACGAGCGTATACTCTGGACGGAGTCGGGCAGGATTGCGATTGCCAGGGTGTGGAGAGGCGGATGGGACGCCGCCAATAATTTTAGGTTGCATTGTTCCTGGGATCACGGCCCCCGTCCCATGCGGGCGTTCCGGGCGGCACTGGAGATTGCACAACGACACAGAGCACGCAACGGCAGTCAGCAGGGAGATGAGACCTGGACTGCACAGCTTTGCACAGGTGTGCTGCAATCTCCAGGCTTCCCGGCCCTGGCCTCCTAACATCTGGCATCAGAGGAGACACAGTCCCCATGCACCAACAGCTGAATGCTTCTAGAAGCAGTGCCAAGGGCCATGAAGGGGCTGCAAGTCCTTCAATCCCCTGCATGGTGACATCCGCCTTCAAACGTATTGTGCACATTGTGCCGAATGCTGTTGGGCCAAACATACGCGCAGCAGCATTAGGCATTATTTGCACAAAACGACCAGAATACAGCTATCCCGTACTTGGCTACTTTCACGATGGATTACGCCTCCCGCCACGAGACAGTCTCGGTCAAGGCGCAGAAGACTCGTCGCGCAATCAGGCGTTGGCCTCGCCTGTCATCGTGTCTCGTCATGTTCGTCTATTGCGTAATGGTACCTGTGCTTTCGTGCGCACAAGATGCGTTTTATGTGCCGTTTTGTATCTCCAACCAAGAGGTCGTGCCCAGAACATCCGTTCCACCGCCCTTCCTCCTTCAGTCTCTGGTTGTCCTCTACTCCATGCTCGTGATGTCGTCCAGGCCCGGGCGGAACGACGACTTTTCGCGAATCTCTATGCCCGGCCCAATGGGATGTGCCCTCCTCCTTGTGAGCGGGAAGATCTGTCACAGGTAACGGCAGTTGATTAGCAGCTCGTCCTGCCATAGGGAATCTCGCCGACCGGTGACAGCGCAGCCTCCACCACGCATGCACGCAACTCACCCTTGTGTTGGCCCATCCCAGCCTGAATGCAGCCTCGTGGGCGAACAGCTCGCCAAAGCCCAGCATCATGCCGTTGATGAAGGGCAGCAGCAGGTTGATGGCGGTACCGCGCACCAGCGACCATATCGTCGGCGGCTGGTAGAGGACGATGGCTGGTGAGCCAGGTGATGAGGCGTCTTCGTCGCCAGCAGAGTAGTGCTCGCTGTCCGAGTGCATCGTGACGCCAGACTCAGCCAGCGGGTTGGGCTCGTCGAGGGCCATGGTTGTGTCTGCTGCGGATAGGTGTCGAGCAAAAGTGTCGGATCGGAGAGGGTAAGAACCGCCGGCGGTGGTTGCGAGGCGGTGCTGTTCCGGGGCGTCGGGTTGGAAGAGCGACTCGGAGTGGTGTTGGAGCTCGACCTCTGAAGCTCTGGTGATGCGTGCTCCGCTGCAGCGCGTTCCTCCACAAGGTCATGCTTCAAGGTACAAAGCTGCGTGGTTACCCGACGTCGGCAGGAACATTTGTGCACCCCCTTGTGCTCCTTTGTGCAGTTATGCCAGCAGGCCGGGCGAGCTAGGATGGTGGAGTCGCTGGCCCCGCCCCCAGGACAAGCGCGACCGTGCCTGACGTCGTCGGCGAGCTGCCTGCAAGGTGGTGCGCTTGCCGAGCTCTCTCTCGGGGTGTAACACCCACACAACACCTTGGCCTCACAAACGTCGACACCGAACACAATCAACACCGCCCAAGCAGTGGACTCCACCAGAAACCAAGTACATTGCTAACTTCAGATCTCATCTGCTTCTCCTCACCGGACACAGCGTCTTGATCTCTGCCTATTGCATCCATTGCCGGCCATCCGAGCAACCACTCATCAAACCGCCACCAACCAGCCCTCCAAGGCATTCACAATGGCTGGCCAGGACGTCACAATGGCCGACGGGATCTCCGACCAAGACATCTCGCAGCTCGCTGGTGTCACCGGCCTGCCTGCCGACCAGGTATGTCTTCTGCTGCGGCATCCAGCGGCTGTACTCACAATCAGCTCATGTCTCTTTCTAGTGCCGAACAGCTCTGGAAGCAACCAGCGGTGACCTCGACGCGGCCGTCAACCTCCTTCTTGGTGCCGAGACCGAAGACGCCGCCCCCGCCGCCGCCTCTTCTTCGCAACCCGCGGTCGATCCCAGCTACACTGGCCCACGCACACTAGACGGCAGGCCTGCACCTGAAGCCAGCTCTTCCGCCTCTCGATCAGCCGGCAAGAAGCCGCAGCAAAAGAAGAAGGGTCTCCAAACGCTCAGCTCCATGGGCAACCGCGGCGACGATGACGATGACGAAGATAGCGAAGACGACGACCCTTCGGAGCGCAGAGACACATATGCTGGCGGCGAGAAGAGCGGACTGGCACTTCAGGACCCTGGTAGACGCGGCGGGCCTTCTGACCCGAAGAAGATGCTGGACGAGATCATTGCCCAGGCCAAGAACAATACTGAGCGCCCTGCGCCATCTTCGCCCGATGGCCCCTCGAGCTCAGCCAGATGGCGCGGCACGGCCCACACTCTTGGTGGCGAGGGCGTCGAGAGCCGCAGCATCCCCGATCCCCACGGCCCGCAGTCCGGTAGCCGCAGAGCTCAGTCCGGGCCAGTCACTGAACGAGTTCTCCACATCTGGCGAAACGGGTTCAGTATCGATGAGGGCGAGCTGTATGAATTCGACGATCCCGCGAACGCCCAGGCTCTAAGGATGATCCGGATGGGCCGCGCTCCTGTCCACCTTATGAATGTGGCTCCGGACGAGGAGGTCGACGTCAAGCTGCACGAGCATGATGAGCCCTGGAAGCAGCTGCCAAAGAAGTACAAACCGTTTGGTGGTGAAGGACGCCGTCTCGGTAGCCCTGTGCCTGGTGACGGGTCGCCGGCTCCGCCTGCTGCTGCTGCTGCGGCGGCGGCGCCGACTTCTGCATCGACCGGCGGCGAAGGCTCGTCAGCGCCTGGCAACATCGATGAGTCGCAGCCGACCATCACGATCCGCATCCAGACGTTGGACGGTGCACGCCTACCCGCCCGGTTCAATACGACACAGACAGTTAACGACGTTTATGACTTCATCTCAAGATCGTCGCCAGGTCTGGGCAACACGGGCTGGGTTCTGGCGACAACCTTCCCCAACAAGGACCACACGGACAAGTCTCTGGTTCTGGGGGAGATGGCAGAGTTTAAGCGCGGCGGCACGGCGGTCGTGAAGCGGGTGTAGGGTGTTGTATTTGTTCCTATGGAGGCGTGCGACTAGAAACACTGGGCCTTTCGCGTTGGGAAGCGCCAGGCTCTGATGGTTTGCCTGGGAGGTGCTGCTGAAGCCACTGCGATTGATCTCTTGGCCCATGTGCTCAATCAGCTTGGTGGCACGAAGGATGGAAAGGGCACAGAGCTTAACTAGGTCCATCCACACAAATGAATACACACACATCGAGGCTTTGTCACCAATCTCTGCATGTCAATGCCTACATCTATAATCAAGTTTCGGGTAGTAATAAATTAGTTCAGATGGCGGCGACGTTGTTGCCTGATGCGGTCTGCCGAGGCAGCTGAGATGCACGGACAGCTTGGCTGGTTCGCCCGCCAGTCTGCCTTGTCTCCAGTTCAGCTGAGGCTTGACTGAACGTCAACAAATGCACTCGGAGGTGCCTACGCTAAAGATCAACAGTCTAGGCACCCGTAATGGCACTCGCGAGGACACCTCTGTAGTCGGATACATGACCAACCTGGCCTCTTCGTGCCGCCATTGGCCATTTCTGATCGTGAATAACTTACAACACATTTGCAAAAGCGGGCAACTTGAACCAACAAAGCGCATTCCTAAGCCTCGCCTCCCCCGATCTTCTCCTGCCAATACCGTGACACCAGCTTGACGAATGACACGGAGTCTGCTGGTTCGCGGAAATCTAAAGAGTGAAAGCTGCTACCCACAACTCGGTGAAAAGCTTCTGTCCACCAGCCACAACGAGCTCACGACGGGCAGGACAACATAGTTTCACATCACTGTCTTATAGCCGATAACGTCCACAAGGTCGTTTCTACACACACACGCACACTCTCTCTCTCTCTCTCTCTCTCTCTCTCTCTCTCTCTCTCTCTCTCTCTCTCTCTCTCATACTTGTAGTAATACACACACACACACACACACACACACAACTGAACCGCAAGCATGGGAGTCCCCGTCTCACCGACGCCACAGCTCCTCCGCGCCGCCGCCCGGGACCGGATCGTGGGCTGCCTCTTCGGCTCGGCCCTCGGCGACGCGGTCGGGCTGTACACTGAGTTCCTCTCCGCGGCGGACGCCGCCGCCAAGTACCCCACGGGGAGGTTCACGCTTACTGGCACCGGTCATCACCATGCTACCGCCGGCCCGCCGACGCCGACGCAGTTCTGCAGGGACTCGCACCGCGCGTCGCACAGGCCCGGGAACTGGACTGACGACACGGACCACGCGCTATGTATCCTTCTCTCGTTCCTCCACGCCCACTCAGCACGCAAGAAGGAGGCTGGCAGAGACCGCGGGGCGTCGTCGTCGTCGTCGTCCTTCACGCCAGCGGACTTCGCAGCTAGACTGAAGATCTGGACGAAGCAGGGCCTACGCGCGCTCGACACGCTGCCGCTGGGCCTGGGGCTCACAGTGGGCAGCATCGTCGCGAAGGAGGGGTATCTCCAGGACCCGGCGGGCGTGGCGACGCGGTACTGGCTCGACAGGCCGGTGGGGACGTTCAAGCCCGCGCCGAACGGGAGCTTGATGAGGACACATGTGCTCGGGCTCGTCTGTGCTGCTGCTGATGCTGAGCAGCAGGGGCAAGCAGATGGGCAGGAGGAAGGTGGGAAGGGGGGAGACGAGCTGGCGAGGACGTTCGCGCTCGCGGCCGAGTTCTCGAGCACGACGCACGTCGACCCGCGGTGCGTGGTCGCGTGTGCGATCGGCACGGCGCTCGTGAGGGGTCTGGTCCGGGGCGACATCGCTACAGAGGGGGACGTGGATGATGTGGTTGACCGGGCTGCGGCGTGGTACCGCGACGTCTGGAGGCCGCGAAGCGGGATATATCTGCAGTCCCGGGACTCGGCCGTGGTTGGGGAGCCAGAGAGCAGGAACGACAACGATGACGCAAAAGACGACGCAAAAGACGACGCAAAAGACGACGCAAAAGACGACGCAAAAGACGACGCAAAAGACGACGCAAAAGACGACGCAAAAGACGACGCAAAAGATGACGTAAAAGACGACGAAACTGTCCTCGACGTCGCCGAGCTCCGCCGGCACACGCACGCAACCAGCCTCGCGGACCTTCAACTCGATGAGGCGGGCAAGATCGGATACGTCTACAAGGCGCTCGGCGCGGGTATCGTGCTGCTCCGCAGGGCCCTGCGGGATCTCAACGACGACGACGCCAGCAGCAGCACCAGCAGCGGCACCCTCTCAGCCCAGCTCGCCGCCTTTGAGACCGCCATCACCGAGCTGGTCATGTGTGGCGGCGACGCCGACACCAACGCGTGCTTCGCGGGCGCCCTGCTAGGCAGTCTGCTGGGCTACAAGGCGCTCCCGGCGCACTGGCGCGACGGGCTGGCGCATGGCGGGTGGCTGATGGGTAAAGGCGAGGTGCTGTGCCGGATTCTCCTCGATGGTGGTTGTGGTGTCCCCTCTGATCTACGTGCTTCTTCATCGGCCGACCAGCACGAGGACACGGCCCCGGACGGCGGGCGCGGGTTCCTCTCGGCCGAGGAGATGGATGAGCGGTGGAAGGCGCATGTACGGCGGATCGTGGAGGAGGGCAGGACATGGACTAGCGCTGCTGACGAGGACGCGAGGAGGAAGGCGAGAGGCGGAAAGGGAGCAGGGTGGAAGAGCGTGCTGGGGTTGGGGAAATGAGTAGTCCGGGGAGACGGGATGCAGACTGGCGCAAGTATTCGTGATATCAGTCGTTGTCGTAGTCGAAGCACGGCATTCTCGGAAATTCCAGATACCAGACTGATATATTCTCGCTCCCCACGACTTTGCAGATCCCGGTTCCGCCGACCATGTCTTAATCCAGAACCGTGTCGAGGCGGAGCAGTCTACATCTATGAATGCAAACGTCCGCGGCAGGACTGCGTTCCAGAGGTGTCCAACTCTAGGTTCATCCCGCAGCACTTCCCGTCGGCAGGGACAGAACCAATGTCTGCACCGATTTTGCAGCCGTGGCCATGGCCATGACTTGCCGTACACAAGCATGAGCATGAGCGAGAGCCCATCACAGCTTTTATAACCACTTGCCAAGACATCCTACATTGGCAGGCGAAATTGGTCGTTCACACCTGCGGGGACCAAGAATCGAGCTTCCCGTCGCCGATCGTCTGCCGGGACTCACTCAGCGCAACAGTCCGGCTGGTTCTCACAGAGACTCCATCTCTCCCTTCTCCTGGGCCCCGAAAGTGCCGACCTAAATTACCGACAACAACCTGCTGTGCTTAGATCATTTCGGGCTGCGTATCGCGCGTACCGGTAGGTGGATGGAAGCTGCAGGCCCGAGAACCTCAGGTAAGGTACCTACCTCAAGAGAACAAGACCAGCCCCCGCTCCCGCTCCTTCTGCGCACAAAAGATCCACACCAAAAATCGAATGTCGAACTGTCAAAGACCAACGACTTACCTTTCGCCATGATTCTGCTCGGGAGGCAGGATTAATTAGTTTGCTCGAGATAGACACAATCAACTTACGGGCAGAGTGAACAGGTCTTTCGTGTGCTCAGGTGGTGATATACACCTGTGATAAAAGCCACTGGTCCTGAGGGCGCAGCGACGAACAGGGACTTTGGTGTCACTCGCTGCCGTCCAGGTGGACAGCCGCTTGCTCGGGTGTCTCCATGACCAGCTGCCAACTATCGACTTCCGCAAGAACTTCAGCCGTAGCCGCAGCAGGCTGGTGGACCGCCCTACGACGGCGCAGAGGCTGAAAAAGCTCCCTGGGCTTGCAGGGCGCCGGCGCATGACACAGGTGCCGAAGCCCCGGGACTGTGACGCAGCCAAGAAGCTCTGACCTAACAAACCGGACACTTTATGTCAGCCTTCACAGTTTGCAGTCGCGACGCGAAGGGCATGTGCTGATGCCACCGATATGCAGGCCCGTTGCGACGTGCCCCACGACCTAGCACAACATGCAAGCGAGTTTTTTCGTGCCGGCCAAGCATCCGTACGCCAGGTCCGTCATGCTGGGCTCGGATCGGGTCCTAGTGGCAGGCCGGCCAGCTCGGGTTGTGGCTGGGCCCCTGGTCTGGAGTACCCCCAGGCCGCCAACGCCCTGCGTCGCAGGTGGCAGCGCAGAGTCTGAGCACAGATCCGGCCCGCCGGCATCATGACGTGCTTCACGTGCAGAAGAACCCGAGTCTCGACCCTGGAATGGCTGCTGGCTCCCGTACAGAGATGCCATCACGAGCCGCGCTTCCCAGAGGGACGGGTCTGCGGAGTTCCGACTCCCCAGACAGGTCGGGCTACGGGCTGGTCGAGGGGGCCGACTGAAACGTTAAATGAACCGGACGGGGCTCAGCCTTCGGCAGCTTCCGCGGTGCGTGCTTCCCACGTTGCTGCCCGGGGCGCCCCAAGAAAAGTTGAGCAGAAATGGCATGTTGCAACGCGTGCGCACCGCGGAAGCTAAGGCGTTCGTGCATGGCGGGATCTCTTCTAGATCTGGCACATCCCGAACATGTCTGCGACGGCTCTACCGCCCACAGAAGTGCAGCCTGGCAGTTCATCAAACTTTGTCTGCCTCCAACCACGCCACAAATCTTGGACGACAGGTCCAGAGAACTGAAGCCTTCAGGGCTCGGAAACAAATGTCCATCAGCAGGTACAAGTAAACAGTCGTGTCATGCCATTCGACACAGTTGCTGTTTACTTGTACCTGCTGATAGGCATCTGCTTCCGAGCCATTGTCCGGAGCACACAAACGTTGCAGTTGTCCGACAACGGGCGCACAATGTCTTGCATGTAACGACCCACCGGTCAATCCGGTCGAGAAAAACGGCAGGGTTTGGGGAGAAAGAAGCCGCGAACGCAGCCCTGCCCCGGCGCCGGTGAGACGTCCCGGTCTTTCGGACCATGTTTGCTGCTTCTGGCGTGCAGGCCGCAAATCTCGACGAAGCGAGGGCATGGGTGATGGGACGACCACTGGGGGACGACCATACCTAGGAGGAGGTATGTAGCCCGCCGTGGAGAGGGATGGTCGCATCATCCCAGATCCTGGTCGCCGGTTCCTGACGATCAGCCTCGTCGGCCCCATTCAGCGGCCAGGGCCCCCAACCATGGCTTGTGTCTGGTTGGCCACCAGCCAGGGTTGTGGGCGACTCCATGTGGGAAAGGCCAGGTCCGGAAGGCGACCCGGTATGCCAGGGTCCGCCGACCAGGCGCTGCTGCTCGGGTGGAGCCAGCCCGAACCAGAAGGATTCCTCTCGTGCCTGCATGTCGTTCCAAATATGCGTGTGCCAATCCCTGGTCCATGCTGCTCGCGATGCTCGACCATCTGAACATCTGAGAAGACATGGCACCGTTACTGCTGCCGCCAGACCTGGGAGGAGATAGACGGCCGGCAGGCAGACCCGCCGGCTGCACACGCTGGTGTTGGGCACGGAGGGGCTGCCGACAGGTCCGGCGTGGACGGCGCGGCGAGTCAGTCCCGCTAGTCTGCAGTCTGCACAGGCTATCGATCTTCCGCTAACCAGAGAGGCGTCGCATGGCCAGGCAACTTGTGCCCTAGCCCCTGCTCCTTTTGTGGTCCTGCTCGACAGTCGAGCGTTCGGTGAGCCATTGGGCCGGTGATCCTGGGATTGGCAAGCGCGGAGCGGTCTTTGGTTCCGGAGAGGAGGAGCAGAAGAGCTCGGCGAGTGGTGGAACCATGCGGCCATAGACGTAGTGCCTGCCTGCCTGCCTCCTGTCTCGGCTCCTTCCAGTCATTGCCGACGGTCCCGTGCTGGCGTGAGGACGTCCATCTCGGCCGTTGGGCTGCGGGGTTCCGGCAGAGTCTTGCGCCGAGAAGGAAGACGCGCCTGAGGGCTGAGGCGGCGAGGGCGGGTGCTGTTCTGGAAGGCCGGCAGACGGCGGGTGTAGACATGATGATGGTGATGAAGGGGGACGCGGGTGACGAGGATGGGGACGGCGTGCGTGCTTTGACGGGCGCGTGGCTAGGCCGGCGACTATTGGCAATGGAGCTGGTGCGAGGCCGAGGGCGGGCTGGCCTGGCATGAAGCTGTTGCTCGGCTGCAGTCGAGCGACGACCTCGGGCAGGAGCTACCCCACATGCAAGCACGAGCAGAGGAGCTATGGCCCCGCGAGGCCTAGCTCCAGGGCGCCGCCTGCTGCCACCCATCATGGCCTGAAAGGGTCGCCCTCAGGCCTGGAGAGCCGCTGCAGGCGTCCTGCTCAGGGGCTGCCGACAGCTGCACAGCGCCCCGCCTGCTCCTCTCCTCCGCCTCCGCCTCCTGCTCCTCCTCCAGCCCAGTCTCGCCAGTCCTGCTGTGCCAGCCCCTGTCCGTCCCGCCAGACCACCCCCTCCACCCCTTTTTTTTCTCTCGACTCCGGAACCACCACCTCCCTTTTCCCATAGGCCAGTCCACGGCCCTGGTCCCTGATCCCGACCATTCTGGGCCTCTGCCACCCAGTGCCTACCTCCTCCGTACTGCGTAGTCTGGTATGTTTGCCCTCCTCCTGCCAGACTGATCTCCATCCCATGTCCTCTGCCTCGCCGCCGTCGCCGCTCTCCTCCACTTCTGTATGCTCCTCCTCCGATATCCCACACTGCTCGGCCTGCCCAGCAGCTTCCACTCTCGCCTCGAGCCGGTACTGATACCTCGCAGTTGCCAGACACATCGTCACGACTGAGCCCATCGTCCACCCTCCGCCCGGCCATCGCCCCACCTCTCCTTGAACAAATTCTCCCAGCCGCGAGCCCGCTGTCGTAGGTCGCCTCGACCAATTGCTGCTGCTATCGCCATCCCTCCTCGGCCGAGAGTCTGGGCGAGTCCGTTGTACACTCCACGACAGCGCCTGCCGCTGCAGCCAGCCGTCAGACTCTAGATTCGGCTCACACTCTTCCACATACGCCATGGGCCTCTTCTCTCGGAGGTCCAAGACCTCCAAGGCCTCGGCCGAGACTGCCAGTCTCGAGTCCGAGGGTTCGGCCATGAAGAGCCCTTCGGCCACTTCCCGCGTCATGAACCGTGGCTCTGCTGGCAGCATGCCTCAGACTCCTCTGACGCCCATGACCCCCCAGCTGTCCCGGGTCGCCCTGCCAAAGCCGCCCGACCCTACACTCGATGCCGCTGGCTACCTGCGCAGCTTGGGCAGTGTCCGCGAGCGCTGCCTCGTCATCACCTCCAAGGCCTTCCACAACAAGCTAAGCCACTTTGACGTCGACCTCTCCAAATTCCCAGACGTGGTCCGCTTCGTCTGCCAGATCATCAAGGTAAGATCGCATTTTTGTAACCCACTGCGGACTTCGCAGAGCTTGGCCCTGCCTAGAGAGCGGCTTGCTTGTCGTTGGTATTGCCGCTGACATGGTGTCTAGCGGGACTATGATGCCCCATTCACAAGCATTCCGAGCCACGGTCGGTACCAACACTTCAGCGTGGGTGGACGGGATCGTATTGCCAACCTTCTGGCCACCTTTGACCATAGCGTGGACATGACCGAGAAGTGCAGACGGTTGGTCGACCTTTTCCTTGTCAGCGTGCTGCTTGACGCTGGAGCTGGCACATCCTGGTCGTTCAAGAGCGCGGAGAATGGGAGAATATACAGGCGGTCAGAAGGTCTCGCCATCGCCAGTCTTGAGATGTTCAAATCTGTAAGTGTGGACCGCTGGCTGTGTGAAGTTATGCGCAGTTGCTGACAGTCCATCTCCAGGGCCTGTTCTCCGGGAATTCAAGCAACAAATTTCAAGTCGACGCAAGAGGTCTTCAGAAGCTGGATGTGGAGCAAGTGGCCAAGGGACTACAGTCGCGCCCAGGGAACGAGGTTGCAGGTCTGGAGGGCCGCACGCAGGTCCTCCAGAGGCTCAGTGATGCTCTTTCAGAGAAGCCGGAATTGTTTGGCGAGGAAGGCCGCCCAGGCAATCTTGTCGGTAGGTGGCTGCCTGCGGCGCTCTGCCCGGCTATTATCGCAAACCAGCTAACATTTGTGGCGCGCCAGACTATCTGCTTGCTCATCCTACTACGCAAGCCTCTTCCACACCAATTGTCGTCCTGCCTGTCCTGTGGAACGCCCTGATGAATGGTCTCACCCCTATCTGGCCTGCGACACGAACCGCGATCGACGGCATCCCGCTTGGCGACGCTTGGCCCTGCTCGTCAATGCCGCAGCCGACCCCGGCAGCCTCGTCGCCCACCTTTTCGCCATTCCCTAATTCGTCGTCATCTGCAAACACCGCCCAATGGGAATCCATTCTGCCGTTCCACAAGCTGACACAGTGGCTCACCTACTCACTAATGCAGCCGATGCAGAACCTGCTCAAGATCCAATTCGCTGGGACCGAGCTTCTGACTGGCCTGCCCGAGTACCGCAATGGTGGCTTGTTCATCGACATGGGTGTTTTGACACTGAAGGCCGATGACACGGAGCGGGGACTGCAGAACTACACCGACTACTGCCGGCGCACAAACACCAAGGCCATCGAGGTAGCGCCCATGTTCGAGCCTGGCGACGATGTCATTGTGGAGTGGCGCGGTGTGACCGTCGGCCTGCTAGACAGACTTCTCATCGAGGTCAACAGGACGCTGCGGCCAGACATGAATGGTGGGGAGTTGACTCTCGCGCAGTTGCTCGAAGCTGGTAGCTGGAAGGTTAGTGCATCGTACTCTGTTGGACGGTCCTGGTCTCATCACTAACACATCGTAGGGTGGTCGGGAGATTGCCGAGGTCAGCCGGCCGAATACGAAGGAGCCGCCGATCCTGATCGATTCTGACGGCACCGTCTTCTAAAAAGCCCCAGCGCTCGGGCATCATCTGTCGACTTCTTGTACATCTTTTTTTCTTCATCCAAGCATCGCACGATCTGGGCCACGATTTGGATCGCACTTTTGGATGCTGTGGGATATCACTTGGCTTCTTGTTCTCCATTTCGGCTTGTTCTTTTTCTCGGC
Organism: Microdochium bolleyi; assembly: GCA_001566295.1. Taxonomy (NCBI): domain Eukaryota; kingdom Fungi; phylum Ascomycota; class Sordariomycetes; order Xylariales; family Microdochiaceae; genus Microdochium; species Microdochium bolleyi. Next base: position 3,141,081 of record KQ964248.1, on the reverse strand, counting down.
CCGAAGCAGCCACGGCGTACATTGATACCTGAAAAGAAACGAAAGAATGCGTAGTTCCGGGCTTGAGCGATCGTCCATTTAGTGGAAGTTTGCCCCGGTCAGCAAGCGTAGAAAGATTTCCCCGTGACGTGCACCAGCTATACTTTCTTGAGATTGCAATCGCCTGGATGCACATGCATTTATATACAACGTTTCCGGGGACATGTCCAGGCATACGAACGCACCTGCTTGCCCGAGTCTGACGGGGAAATGTTACAGTACATGGTGATTGATATTTATACATCCCTCCCACCCTGTCAATCTACTGCAACTCCCATCCTGGCTGAAATCCTGGTTTTCCGCGGATATAATACAAAGGCTGTCCTCGGACGAGCGAATCGTCCCTCGTTTCTACTTTCCCGCAGCTTCTACCTACTTCTACACTTCCACCATCACAACCACGGTTCTTACCACTCAGCGACGCCTCTTCTCCGCATGCCGCCGGCGCATGTCCTCGATGCGCCGCTCCGCGCGCTGCTGCTCCTCTGCGGCCCGGCGCTCCTCGTACTCGCGCGCCTTCTTCATGGCGGTCGTCTTCTCGTCCTGGCCCACCGCGTTGTTGATGTTGGTGCGCATCTCCTTCATGTTGTTGCGAATCGAGTCGCGGAAGCCCTGCTTGGCCGCTGTGGTCTGCGGGGCGGCCGCGGCGGCATTGGGCGCCTGCCACTGCGCGCTCGCGGCGCCGGTGGTTGTGACGGGCGGCAGCCGGGGCGCGAGGGGCGTGAGGTTTGCGAGGCGTCGGAACGCCGGGTTGAGGGTGATGGTGGACTGCGCGGTCGTCGAGGCCGTCAGGATGAGGAAGAACCACTGCACGGCGGCCGGGAGCCAGGCGGTCGTCATGAAGACGAGGGGCGGGAGGACGTAGGTCATCATCTGGCCCATCGAGGCGGCCATGGGCGTCTGGTTGACGTTGTTCTTCTGGGTAGACTGTTTTGTGGGGAGTTGTATCGTTAGCAATGATAAGGTTGTGAAGCCTCAGGAAGCGTGGTGTCGAGATTTGAAAGGCATGAGAAACGTACCTTGAACATGGCAACACCGAGAGCGGCGTTAGCCAGGGGGAGGATATAGTACGGATCCGCAATGGTCAGATCCGTGAACCACAGGAAGCCGCCGTTCTCGAGGCTGGGGACGGGAACGGCCGCCATGCCGCGCATGAGGCGGAACATGCCGTACGAGAACGGGACGGTCAGGAAGGGCACGGCGATCCAGCGGAACTTGGCGCCGCTCGCCTTGGTGACCTCCTTCATGGCCTGGCGGGCCTGCATCATGGCGGCGTTGTCCTTGGACTGGTGCATGGCGGTCTGCATCTCGGCGTAGGCCGTGATGTACTCGGGGCTCTTGTGGGCCTTCTGCAGCAGCGCGCTATGGCGGGTGCTCACGACGGTCGGCCAGAACATGGCGACGCGGAAGGCGAGGGCGGTGGCGGCGATCGAGGCCCACCACGGCATACCCGTGTAGATGTAGATGTGCTCGAGGAGCCACTCGCAGCACGCTGTCGGGCCGCGGCCGTAGTCGAGGCCGAGCTCCTTGAGGTAGCCGATGTGCTCGGGGAGCTCCCAGAAGGCGAGAGGGTCGGAGAGGGACGCCGGGTCGACAAGGGCGGGCTCGGCCGGGGCGGAGGATAAGGTCTCTGCCGGAGGGGCTGGCGCAGCGGCCTTGGTGGGCTCGATCATGGACTCAGTGACTGCGGGCTCCGGGCTGGCGGCGGGAGTTGTCGTCGCTGTTGTTGCTGTCGTCGAGGGGTCGGCGGGCTTCTTCGAGCTCCATCCCCAGCCCCAGAGGGAGAGGTTGCGGGTGGCGCCATTGCGAGTCGCGAAGACCGAGACTGGGACCGGTGCCGCGCCCAGGCTAGATCGCAGAGGTGACGACGAGGATGCCAAGTGTGTGTAGAGGCTCGGGACGCCACGGCGACTGCTGGCGGAGGAGGTCCGCGTGAGAGCGGAAAAGTGCCTCGAGGATGAGGCCTGACGTGGGAGAAACGAGTGGTTAGTTGAGGCCACTGAGCTTGACGGTGGCTGCAAGGGTGTTCTGGAGAGACAAACACTGCACGTGGGCGAGAGGCGTGACCGCAGCACCGAGGCTGGGCTCGTCCTGGCGAGGCCTCTACTGGGCAGCATGGCGGGCTATGTGGTGGTGAGGGTGTCGTCAGGCCCGTGATCGCTCGCAGGCCTCGAACTGCAGCACCGTGGACCCAAATTTTTGGATCACGGCATCGAGTGTCGTCGCGCGGCAGTGCACAGTGCGGCTTCCTTCCTGGCCTGGGTCAGGCGCTGTGGGTGCGCGGTGTGCTGGCCGTGACAGTGCCAGGCGGACTGTGTGTGTCCTCAGGCACACCCGGGCGCCGGATGGCCGATGACCCCACCAGCACAGCGGCTGCTCATATTTTTCTTCGGTGGCAGCTCGAGCTCCGTCGCACTTCTTCTTCTGCTCTCCTCCGTCAGCCCAACTCTGCACACAGCCTCGCGCAACTGGTCCTGCGCACCGCGTCAATTGCTCTCGCTGTCGCTGCCCAATGTGATCTGTACCTGCTGCTCCTCGGCGCCTTCTTGCGTGTGCGAGCGCTGCGGACGCCCACGAACCTGTAAGTTCCGACTTCCTTGCGCCGCCCTACCTGTTCCACTACACCACACCACTCCCCGTCACACACCATCGCGGTGATGACAGATATTATTTTGGAGCTTAGAGCGCGCTCTTCATTGAGACCTCGATGAGTGTCCCATATAGACTACAACGGTATCTGAGCGATTGGTCTTCACACACCCCTTCACTTTCTCCTCCTCTCGCATCTTCCCGACGAGACACCACGCGCCGAGGCCCTCGTGCTGACCAAGAAACCCATCATTCAGTCTACAAACAAATACTTATTCTTTGTACCATGTATACTATAGCCAGGACGAATACAAAATTGAACCAAGAACAAAAATGCCTGAACCTCCTGCAGTCGCCTCTAACGGGCACCCGCCAGTCCCGTCCGCGGTGCCGTCGAGCAACGACGCTGGTGTGCCTGACGTGAAGAAGAACCAGACCACCAACAGCAACAAGAGCAATGGCCCGCCAAGGAAGAGCAACAGCGGCGCCGCAAAGAAGACGCCCCTGCACCAGATCTACACGCTGCCCGCGCCCGTCCGCACGTTCCCCCTGCCCTCCTTCTACCCCAGCAACCCGCTCTCGCTCTTCCACGTGCTCTACGCCTGGCTCAGCCAGACTTTCATATCGCCGCCGCCGCGCGAGCCCGCCGTCGTCCACAAGGGCGTCTGGTCCGCCGAGACTCTCTCCGTTCACATCGTCGACCAGCAGGCCATCCGCGCTCTGTGGGAGCAGGGATTCTTCGGGAAAGGCACGTACAGCCGCAGCGAGCCCAACTGGCTGAAACGCGAGCAGGTCCGGCGCGGCGAGAACGCGGGCCATGTCGCCGAGAACTTTACGGCCCAGCGGCGGCGGGAGCGCAACCAGATGAAGTGGGAGCGCGCGCGCAAGGAGCAGGAGGCGATCCAGCGTACACGCATGCGGGAGGCCTGGGTGGCCCCCGTCGGACCCATGGAGCTCCTCGCCCTGCCGAACTCGGCTTATGACCTGGGGATGCTGTACAACAGTGACGCGTTACACGTTGCAGAGGATGCTGGCGTGGACGATGATAACTCGGCCCGTCCACAGACACCGCTCACTCTAGAGACCACGAGTGAGACGGCACCGCGGTTGCAAAAGAGCGTCCGCTTCTCGCCAAAGGTCGAAGCAAACACATATAACCACGGCGACCCACCAAGCCCCGGTGCTGGGCCAAACACAAATACGAAGGGCCAGCCAACGAACGGTAGTCTCTCGGCTCCAGCGAAGCTGAGCGAGGAGAAGACGGCCAGTCAGTCCTCAGCACGGACTCCAAGCACGAAGCAGGAGGCGCGAACGCCCTCGCACCCCTCTGTAACATCACCAGCCGACGACATCAAGGACATTGAGCACCTGCAGCTCGCTCCAGAGGAGGCCTTCTACTTGAGCTTCGCCCTCGGGGTGCTCGAGATTGTCGACCCGGCGACGAGCAAACCAATCCCTCCGCGGGAGCAGTTCGCCATGTTCCGCCGGATCTCGTCGCAGCCGCGGAGAGCACCGTCACTATCGAAACCGTCATTGTCCGGATCAACGTCACTATCCAGCAGCGCCCTGGCGACGCTGGCTCCAGACGACCCTTTCCTCCTGCAGTACGCGGCATACCACCACTTCCGGTCCCTCGGCTGGGTGGTGCGCCCGGGCATAAAGTTCGGCGTGGACTGGCTCCTGTACCACCGCGGACCGGTCTTCTCGCACGCCGAGTTCGCTGTGCTCGTGCTCCCGGCTTACACGCACCCGTGGTGGCGGGGCGCGGAGGGCCGGCGGAGGAAGAACGATGATGGCGGCGGCGTTGGTGATGGTCAAATGCAGAGACGCTCGTGGCACTGGCTACACTGCGCGAACCGGGTGCAGGCCAAGGCGCTCAAGACGCTGGTGCTGGTGTACGTGGACGTGCCGCCGCCGAGGTCGGCGCAGCTCGTGCGGGGAGCGGGCTTGGACGAGATCGATGGGGTCGACGATGTACCAGAAGCAGCGGAAGGAGGAGAGAGCATCACGGGGGTGCTGGGCCGGTACAAGATCCGCGAGTTCATGGTCAAGCGGTGGCTGAGCAACCGGAACCGCGACTGAAGAAAGAACAGAAAGAGGACGACGAGGAAGCAGACACTGGATGACACATGACGAAAGTGACTTGCTCATGAGCACACGAGATCACGCACACAAGTGAGCACAAGGCCCCCCATGACACGGCGGCGTCGGAATGGCCGCCGTAGGCATGCAGGACGCGTAGGAAAAAAGGGGGGGGGGGGGCTGGGGTAAGTGGCATAGGCATCAGTTTCCTGCGTCACGGCCCCGCGAAACGTTGATCATCCCAGGGCTGCGTGTATACATCTCTGCCTGCGTTCTGCCCTTGTCCGCGCAGGACAACCCCCTGGCGAATTTAGTCCAGAGATAGACAAGGCATGTACCAACCAATGTAGCATCACAAGGATGAAAAACGCGTTGGTTCCCCGTGCCAAGCAACTGCATGCCTTCTCTGGTGGTCGTGACAATATTTGTCCTACGTGTTCCTGTAGCTGCCTTTGCACTGATGAAACAACGCGCGCAAGATGGAACTACAAACAAGAGGGTCGAGTGGATTCTTTGAGAACGGAAGGGTGACATCCGGCCATGGCCGGTCGTGGAGTGGAACATTGCGGAATGTCATGTTGGGAAAACAAAACACATGCCGCCATTGATGTTGACGAAGCACTGAGGTAAAGCTAAAAGACTTGAATTGAAAATCAAACAAAATCTCAAAAATTGTCCAGAATCAAGTGAAGGATATGCCCGGCCTCCGCAACATGGACATGACAGAGCGAGCCAGCCTCCGCGATCGAATGAGAGACGCTGCATGGAGAACATCGCTCCAGTGGTCAGAGTTAGACGTGGTGATTCAGCATCACCCCGGACTCGGAGTCGGGAGCTGAGCTGTGGCCGTGGAAGGCACCGCCGTTGGCCCCTGCTGGCCCCACTTGCCGCCGGGATGCGGCTCAGGATGGCCGACAGGAGCCCCTTCTTGAGGTACTCCGCAGGCAACGCAGGCTCCGGCGTCTGCGTGTGCGCGCTAGGCCCGGCTTGGCAGGTCTTCCTGCCTCCCATCTGGAATACCCGCCCGGGCGACGTTCAGAGACTCACAGGCGCCTGGGTACCTAGGTACATAAGGGCAAGCCCATATACCTCTCCTGCTCCAGCTCCGATCATGGCGACACCTCTTTCCCTTCCTTAAGCACATCTTCACATTACGGAGTACCATGGCCGACCACGCGCAGCAGCCCGTGGCTGCCACCGAGGCCACGCCCCTGCTGGCCGCCTCCCCCATTGTGCCCGTCCTCGCCGACCAGCAGCAGCAGCAGCAGCAGCTTCGGGACAGCCAGGCCTCCTCCTCGTCGGCCACCATCGCCGGTGACGATGATGCCTTCGACTCAGACGACGATGCCGACAGCGACTCCCCCGTGGATAAGCCTTTCCCGCGAACCCAGGTGATGCTGCTATGCTATGCCCGCATGGTCGAGCCCATTGCCTTCTTCAGCATCTTCCCCTACATCAACCAGATGCTGCTGCGCAACGGCGGCCTCGCCGAGGCCGACGTCGGCTTCTACTCCGGGCTCATCGAGTCCCTCTTCTCCCTCACCCAGATGTGCGTCATGATGGCCTGGGGCCGCGCCGCCGACCGCTTCGGCCGCAAGCCCGTCCTCGTCGGCAGCCTCGTCGGCGTCAGCATCGCCACCTCCCTCTTCGGCCTTGCCACCTCCATCTGGCAGATGATCCTCTTCCGCTGCATCTCGGGCGTCTTCGCCGGCACCATTGTCACCATCCGTGTCATGATCACCGAGCACTCCACCCCAAAGACCCAGGCCACGAGCTTCAGCTGGTTCGCCTTCGCGGGCAACATGGGCATCATGGTCGGCCCCCTGCTTGGCGGTGTCCTCGCTGACCCGGTGTCGCTGTACCCTGGCGTCTTCTCCGGGATCCTCTTTTTCGAAAAGTACCCCTACGCCCTGTCCAGCTTCGTCGTCGGCTTCGTCGGCTTCACAGCGGTCATCACGAGCGCCTTCTTCATCGACGAGACCCTCCCCGCCGAGCTCCGCAGCGACTCGGCCGTGCACGCCCGCGAGGGGCCCGGCGTCGTCGAGTCCGGCTCCCGCCCTCTCCCGGTGCAGACCTACCGCACCCTGCTGCGCTCCCCGGGCGTCTCCGCGGCGCTGTACACCTACGGGCACATCATGCTGCTCGCCTTCGCCTACACTGCCGTCGTCCCCGTCTTCTGGTTCACCCCGCCCGCGCTCGGCGGCTTCGGCTTCACCTCCCTGCAGATCTCGACGTTCATGGCCGTCAACGGCTTCTCCCAGGCCGCCTGGCTGCTGCTCGTCTTCCCCCGGCTGCAGGCCAGGATCGGCACCAACGGCGTGCTCCGCCTGTGCGCCGTCGTGTGGCCTTTCTTCTTCGCGATCATGCCCTTCCTCAACACCCTGCTGCGCATCGACACAGACACGTCCCGCAGCGCCTTCTGGTGCATTGTCACGATCGCGATGCTCGTCGGACCGGGGGTCGCCATGGCCTTCACGGCCGTGCAGCTCATGCTCAACGACGTGGCGCCCGACGCGCGCGGGCTGAGCACACTCAACGCCATGGCGCTCGCGCTGATGAGCGGCCTGCGCAGCTTCAGCCCCGCGCTGTTCACGAGCATCTTTGCGTTCGGCGCCGGAGCGAGCGACTGGCTCCTGCATGGTTACCTCATCTGGGTCATCTTCGTGGCCATGGCGCTGGGCTTGGTCGCGTATGTCTATGGAGCCGGGCTGCCGGAAGGGGAAGGGAAGGCCCTTGGCGGCGCTGCTGCTGCTGCTGCTCCTGGTCGTGGTGGAGAAAGACGGAGGAGCCAGAGCAACAAGGAGAGGATTAATGCTAACAAAGGCAAGGCGGCTGTCACGAACGGGAACGGATACGGCAGCACGAGCGGCAGCGTCTCGAGAGAGGAGTTGTAGACATTTATCCACCATCACACACGTTATCATGAGTCCGGCCACGCAATCAGCCATGGTGCAGGAAGCAAAAGGCGCCAGCAAGAGCAATATACAAGGCCGCCAGATCCCATAGACTCTTTTGATATAAAAATACACACATCCACATCTACTCGTCGACATCTACAAAAGTCCCCTGACGAGGACGTCGGAATACCAGGCTGGGATGGCATCAGTAATCGCCCACTATCTGTCACAAGCCACATAATTGCACGACTCGCAAGTGTCAAGGGGGAAGAGTCATGGATCTGTGTCATGTAACTAACCCCCGCTCACAACGGTTTCCTCTCTATCTCTCGTTGACCTGCCTCCAATCCCCGCGGACATGAGTCAAGCCAACAGCACGATCCTTTGTGGCATCCTCTCTCTCAATATTCCAAGAGTAAAAAGAAAATGTAGTGTGTACATATGGATATATTCGTGTATATACATAATAATCAAATTTCGGCTGACGCTGCTATGCCATAATGCATGGAGAAAAGGAAAAAAATTCAAATTGTTCGGCCGTGACTTTTCGTCTTGTTTCGTTTCAAACTGTGTGCGTCGCGGTGCTCGTGAATGAAGTGAAGGGGGCAAGGTATGGTACGGTACGGTATGGTATGGTATGGTAAACGAGGGCAGAGAAAACAGAAGATATCAGGGAAAGAATCCACCAAGATAAACAGACACACACATGACAGTGTGCGGCTTTCTGTGCGTTGGGCGTATGTCACGCCGGGACGGGGGGTATCAATGCCCAGTTGGGTACTCCTGAGCACCCTCAAAAATCCTTGTTACCTGCTGGCTTGGCTGGCTGGTCCAGCGATCCTCGCTCTGGTGAAGTGCTTTCATTCTCAACGTGTCGCCCACGTCTCCGCAAAGTATGCAAACGCGGACGTGTAGACTCTGAGTGCCTGCCTCATCCTTGGAATCACCTCCCCAGCACCTCCCTGCAGGCCGCCAGATGCTGGTACGCCTCCTGTAGCAGCTCGGTCCGCGCGTCCGCCAGGACGGTAGACATCACAAAGTCGAGCAGGTGCGGCAGACCCCCCGACAAAAGGCCGCTCGCCGCGGTGTCCGCGTCCAGATCGTGAAGGGCGGCCACGCGGCTCAGGTACTCCATCGCCGATGTGCCCGCTGTAGCCGCCGTGCTTGCCGTGGATGGCAACTGAGGTTGCCGCTGGGCTCGCCTGGGCGACACATTGTGATCGTCCTGCCTGGCTTGCGCATGCGCTCGTACGAACGACCAGATGCACATGGTTGCATAATAGATGGCCCACGGCTGATGGGGGTCTGGCGTGGTCCGAGGGCGGGTGTCTTCGTGAAGCATGCCCTGTGTTGCACCCGACGCCCAGTTGTCGAGCAGCAAGTGCCGAAGCAGCTTGAACGAGTGCAGCACGGCGAACCGTGTGGACGGCTGCATGGCCCAGCTGCGCATTCGGCTCGCGGTGCTGGCATATCTCCTGGACGATATTTCGCGTCCCAGCACGTGCTTTACGCCCGCGTAGACCTGGCAGTCTACAATGTTGGCGTACAGGCTTACACGCGAGAGGTGGTACAGCAATGCAGCGCTCTCAATCAGACCATTCGCTTGACCAGGCAGTCCCCGGGAGCCATTATGTGGCGCCTGGAAAGCGGCGCCGGGCACACTCAGGGTGCGGTCATAGCTGGTCTTCCAACTATCAAAAGCCCGCAGCAGCATCCGCGACCACTGCTCTCTCGTGGCCGCCGAGCTCGACTGCAGATCCAGCCACTTCAGATGCGTCTCGCGGTTGCGCAGATGCCATCCCACGCTGAGCAAGCCGCACATGATGATCATCCTTCCGAATGGATGCGTGCTGATCTCCTTGCCATGGATAGCATTCTTCAGTGCGAGCAGGAAGGGTTCGGGACTCTGAGTGCCGTAAGACTTCAGGTTCATGTCGATCTGCCGGAATGCCTGCGCGTGTGGTGCCGTCCATAGCCTGTCGTCACAAGGTAGGGGAAGCCGGATCTCTTGCGGCGCCATGTCGGCTGTGTGCCCAAACATGGACGCGTGTGCGATGTCCATCATGAATGCCCCATAGACCACCCGATGCATGGCCTCCGTCTCCGCCCAGCGCGTCCATGCCGACTGGCTATCCACGGCAGGAGAACAATCAGATCTGCAATGCTGATGCTGTTGCCTGGTGGGCGAGTCGGCCGCCGGCTGCCCGATGAAAGGGCTGCCACGGCGAAGTAGGGTGATTGTGGCGGTGTGATAGACACTTGCTCGCTCGTGAAGCTTTCTCGTGGAGTACATCTTCTCGTAGAACTCCACAAGAAGGAGAGCCTGCGCGACCCAGAGCTCAATAGGCGGTGAAGCCTCATGTGCAGTGAGAATCTCCCACCGTAGACAGGTGATGATGACGTCTCCCAAAGCGCGTAGCTCGCAGGTGGGGATGCCAGTCTGATCGGTTTCCACCTGCGAGGCGCCCATGGCAATCATGGCTAGCAGTAAGGCCACAGGGCATTTTGCGTGCGAGAAGCTAGGCTGATGTACGATGGGTAACCATGGTGAGACACAGCGCCAGAAATTCTCCAGTAATGACAAGAACACGTCCATGCTGAGGCTCGGAATGTCTCCCTGGTCAGTGCCCTGGAGAATCGTAGGCAGAAGAGGCTGGTATGTGGGCTGCTTCCGAAGAAAGCTCCGTATCCATCTGATAATTTCGTCTCTGCGGAATCTGCACTGTTGACCGTTGTCAATCGTGCTTGCCACGGCCGGCGTCGCGTCCTGCTGTGAGCTGCCGCTCATCGAGTCGTGGTCGTAGTATATACTGCTGTCGTAAGCCGATTCGCCACTGTCCTCACTGCGCAGAGCAGCCCACGCCTGGCCGTTTTGGGCACGCTGGGAATCGAAGAGCCAGCCTGCAAAGTCCTCCTGGACAATCGAGAGACTGCCTCTGGGACCACCTTGGCTTTCGTGCTCTGATACGTACTCCGCAGAGTACGGCTGATTTGGGGCAGATCTCTGTATGTAAGTGGGGACTCCCAGCGACAAAGCGTCTAGTTGGTGGCTCGAAACTCCTTCCCACATGCTGGTAGGGACTTGTTCGGGGAACCCCGACATAGGAGTAATAGGCCTGTCTGCGGGTATCTGACTCGGGATTGACGACGTTGGCCGTGTGGTGTAGGCCGGTATCGAGAAGGAAACTTCGTACGTGTGAGGGTTCTGGACAAATTGCTGCTCGTAAGGCTGCTCGTAGCTGTGATCGAAGGACATATGGCGTTGCTGGTTGACACCCGGCACGCTGTGGAGAGGGTCGACAAAGCCCGTCATTGCGTCCATCGAGGACGAGTCAGACTCATGCTTTGGCGAGTTTGAAGCAGCGCGGGCGCCGCCGCCGACGGCAGCAGCAGCAGCAGCAGCAGCCCTGGCTGCGACGGCATTGTCGGCAATGCTGCTGTTGCGGGTACGGGGAATGTAGGTAGGCGAATGGCGCTTCTTGTGACGGGCGAGGAGATCCGAACGGACAAACTTGTGGTCACAGCCGGGCTCATCGCAAGCGTAGATCTCGCGGGGAGCGTGGTTGAGAATGTGACGCTGGAGGTGTTCGGAGCGGGAGTAGACCTTGTCGCAGCCAGGCCAGTCGCAGGCAAAGCGGCGAGGGGCGTTCTTGCGACTGGCTCGCTTGTAGCCGGCAATGGTGGACGAGAGAGACGAGGCCGTGCTGCCGTTGCTGTAGTGGTACGCATCGCCCGCGAAGAGGGACGAAGAACCAATCCGGTCGGAATCCATGCCTTTAGATATGTCGCCTCGAGGGCAGTCCAGCACATCGTGTTCCGGATCAGATCGTCATGGTGTTGAGAAGGAAATCCAGACCCAAATCCAGCAGGGTTTGCGAGTACGAGTACTTGTCAAGCACTCCGCAGAACCGGCCTCGAGGGAGCCGCCGGCGACTCAGTGTCAGCGGCTCTGCTCCTCGAGGTTGAATCATTGTGGGCAAGCTGGGGAGAGGCGGCGACCGGGATGAGCGGGACCGGGCACCAAGCCCAGGGCTGAGGCGGAATCACTTGCCTCGGCCGTTGACCGCCCACACAAGACGTCAACGGTCTGGTCTGGCCCGGCCCGCCATGCCATGGGCGAGTCAACGCCGGTCCCTCTCCTGCGTCCCTCGTCCCTGCTCATACATACCCCTCGTCCCGGGGACACGGGCTCTGCTGCCTTGGACTGGCCCATTGCTGCGGCAGGCAGTGCGGCAGGCAGGCATGCGTCCTAACAGCACGCCATAGGCCTGCATGCCACGAGGCAGGGGAGCACTCGTTTCGTCTGATAGTTGCAAAGTCCCTCTGTCATAGTTGACCAACGTCTGGATGTGGAGAATGCGAATGGCGGGCCAGGGCAGTCGTGGGGGGCTGGCCCCGTTTCAACTCGAGCCTCCGCCAGGGTCAGCGTCCAGGTTGTCTTCAACAGCTGCCAAGAATGGGGTCGGGTCTGCTCCGCTGCGCAATCTGCCCATTCACCCAGTCCACTTTGCTACATGTTGTAATCTCGACAGGCACCAGCCAGCCCTGCTCGCACCACAAGGGCCAGCACGCTCCAGCACCGCAAAGGGGCGGGTATCCAAGGCATCGCACGGGCGCCCGTGAATCTGTCAAATCGTCAGCCTGTCAGTCGGCATGCTCGCCGCCGCCCGAAACTCAACCATCGGAGATTATCGTCTGCGGGGCATGGCCTAATTAGAGAGAACCAGACTTACAACTTCACGACCTTGGGCATTTGCTCCGTGCGCTCGCAGGCCCGCACCACGTGGAGCACTTCATGCAGGGGTTTTCTTCACCACATAACATCAACGAAGTTGAGACTGCTTATCTGGTGGGACCTGCCACACGGCAATGGCAGGACAAAGAGGAGCCGGCCGGCAGACGCCCTGGGTGGCGGCGAGGGTGCACAGATCTTCCAGAACTTGTCTCCAGGTGACACGCAAGCAGTGACATGACTCTGGCAGGGGCGCTGCGCCGCATTGGGGTTATGCTCCAAACGTTCCAGCTCCCTGGTCTCGGGGGCCAAAAGCTGAAGTTCGGCCCTGCTCAGAGTGCCGTGCCGCAAGCCACAGTCCTCGCCACGCCCATTCCAGCAACCTCGGCGGCAATCAAGTGGATCGCTGTGGCTCCAGAGATTGATGAGTCAGCCTCACGTGTCCCGAAAGCGAGCTGCTCAGGACTGACCAGTGTTCGTGTTCCATGGCTGTTGTGCGGGATTTGCTCCTGGGATGCTTTTTGGCAAGTGGCTTGACATCTTAGCCGCCGTTGGCGCGGCGTCTTTCGTTCGCGGGGTTGTAAGAATGGCACATGTTTCAATCGCGTGGCTCATGTCAGGTGGATTCAGGTTGCTCTTCTACATCTTTCTCGAGGTCTATACAGCATCGGGCAATCGCACAGCGATGTCGCCAGATTGTGTAATGTATCGTACCCACGGCAACGACGGGTATTGCAGCTGCGCGGTCACAACTGTCAGCAACGACTAGAAAAGAGTTGGAAGGTTGGAGAGAACTGACCTTGGGTTCGGTGATCTTGAGGTACCGAACCTGGATACCACTTGTCGTGAAATAGGGAATCTCGAACTTGACCTGTATGGGCCTCTTTGATCCCTTTCCTGCATTGACGCCTCCCATGCTTCCTCCAAACCCTCCCGTCATGCCACCTCCATGTTCGTCGTCGCCACGCACGCTCGGCAGGCCGAGCTCTGCGCGCATCATGAACTCCTTGTTGCCGCCGAACTGCTTGATCTTCCACACAATCGCGCTCTGCTCGGGCGCGTAGTGGACGCTGCCAATGTTGGTGCGGAACCGCGGCGAGTCTGCATCGTCGGGCACGGGGACAATGATCTCGACGTTGTTCGCCGTGCTCCTTCGCTTGAACTGCGCCTTGGCCTTGAGCATGTACTCGACACGCGACCCAGAGTGGCTCTCGACGACACACTCCACCCAGATCAACGGCTTGACCTGTGTGTTGAGGCGGTAGCTCATGAGCTCAAACTCACCATCCGGAGGGATGAATGAGATTGTCCGGTCATTCTCGAAGCGAGAGAGCCGTACGCACTGGTGAAACTTGACATCCTCCATCTCAATGGCCTTCCCTCTTGTCGTCCGCCCTGTCGTCTCGAACATGGCTTTGTCGTTGAGCCCGAGGCGCAGTTCCGGCATTCCTGACAGATAACACTTCAGCTTGATCGCACCCAGGATCTCCGACCGCAATACGTTGCCGTTTGCGGACACCAGCAGGTTGAGACTCTCGACCACATCCAGGAAAACCTCGTTCTTCCGATACCGGATGCCCTCCGAGCGCCATGACACCGCATTTGTGACAGCGATGGGTGGCCGAGCCTGCACTTCGAGCTTATGGGACTCTTGTGTGATGTACTCCTGGAGGATCTTGGATTCTGTCGTCTGGGGATAGCCGAAGTCCATCATCTCGTCGAGCAGCTCGTAGATGATGACAAAGTTGTCGCGGATGGACTCCTCCTCGAGGGCCTTGAAGTACTCTGTGAAGACCTCAACCACCTTGTGGAGGAAGAGCAGGATCTCGGCAGCATTGGTGTTTCGTTTCGTAAGGGCGAGGAGGTATAGGTTGTTGTGACGAATGTAGAGATACTATGGGGCAACGACGCTCGTTAGCATCACTGTCTGACGGAGGTCATGCAGACAGGCTCGTGGGGTCCAACGAACATTGATTCCTTCGTGCGAGAAGCATGGCGGGACAGCGGACGACTCTTCTTCGGCTTCGCTGAGGAGGACTGGAAACTTTTCGACCGCGGACATGGGGATGTCACCGCGGTAGTTGCGGGCCAGGAGGGTCTGCAAATGAACGGGCATGGTCAGCGTGGTTGCACAGTCGGCGACTAGCCCAGCGGGAGCTGCAGCGAGGGGATACTGAGACGCACCTTGCCCTTGAGGTCGAGGAAGAAAAGGGCGGACGCCATGATGCCGTTGTGGTGTCTGCAACACCCTTCGAGGAGGAAAAGGAGGCGGTTGCGGTCAGCTCTCAGCTATAGCCTGTGGGACTCTGGCTTGCGTGCAGCTGTAGTCTGGAGGCTGTGGCGTGCTGGGCTGGCGGCTGCTGGAGCCACGACCTGATCGGCTCCTTTTAGGTTTGCGACAAGAATTCAATGTGATGCCGTGCTGTGTCGTCGGCGGAGGTATTCGCAGCGATCGCCGTGATACTGCGAGCTGTCGTCAAGGTCGTGGCCTCGCTGAGCTAATGCGTGGCCATGGCAAGCTCCAGGGACGACCAAGTGGGGGCGAGCTCGACCAATGATAAGACTGCGTCGGCGCTCATCGCTCTTTCCATTCACGAGGTAACATTGAACTCACAGAGAGCATGCTCGATATGACATCTGCCAACGAACAGAAGATAGAGGCCAGCTTGTACAGCACGACTGAGGTCCAAGAGCAGTCTGTTGCTTAAGCAGTGCCCCTGGTACGCACGTTGTCCGCAATAAAGCTGCCAGATACGCTTCTTGCAGGAACAAGGAGAATGGCCTTCAGCTTGGGGACTGCACTAGCTCCTTGATTCCATGATGAGCGAGGTTCTTCTGGGGACCAGGCACGTGGAACGCAGTGATCTTTATCATTACCGCAACACCTCTCTTCAACCATACCGCAGATGCTCACAGATCTGGGATCCTCTCCGTATCGAGCTCATGAGCTTCGAAGTGGGTGTACTAACATACCAGCCAGGAGCAGGAGCCACTTTCCAAGTGTGGCTGGTTGGCTGGCTGACCGCATCCTTCTCGTGCCTACCCGGCACACCATCCACCACCACTACGACCACCTCACCCCACCCAGCAAATTCTCAGCCATCAAAACCGCGCGCTCTCTCCGCCGAGTTCTCTCTCTTCCCTCCTTCCTTCCCTCAACGCGTCCTCTAGACAGTTCAGCCCATCACTTTACCGCACACCCGGCGCCGGCTTTCTGCTGGTTCTAGCCAATCGTGCGCGTCGTTGATGCTCGGCTGCGATTTCGCGACGCGGAGAGGAAAAACTACCATACGGGTACCATAAGAGCTGACTGAGCATTTGTTGTTTCTGACATACAAACTGATTGCTCTGCACCGGCGTCAGAGGGACCAGACATCTATTATTCTTTTGACCGGCGAGACATGTGTCTGTTTTGCGATCTGCCTTTATTTTTTATTTTTTTTATTTTTCGTTGGCTTGTTTCACTACCGCTTTGCTGGCATTCGTGAGAGGCCTCTGCGCGCAAGTGTGCGGATGTGGCAGGCGAGCGAACACCAATGGCCCAAACAACCATGCACCCATCATCACGAGATGGGAACGCAACTGGCTCGCTTCCCGGAACGCACCATCACATCACCGAATCGGCTCACGACGCAAGGCCATCCGGCGACGCGATTATTGTGCAACGGCGCGTAAGCGTCCATGAGCTTCCGATGCCATGAATGCCTAGTCTGGACGATCTGCAAATCCCGTGATGCAGGGTAATTGCCCATCAGAGTTCAGCCTCAGAGCCTAATTGTGCATTGTGGGAGGGGGGGGGGGGGCGGGACACGAACCGATACGGCTCCGGCGCCGACCTCGCCAGCAACCCCCAAATGTTGCCTGTATTGCGGAAGGCTCAAACCTGTGTGTGGGACGTCACCAATACCTACGACCTTGCGATTCATTGTTCGCATTGACGTCTTCATAAGCTGCATGATGGCACAAAGCCGGGGTCGTCTGGGCACAGGGTCGCATTCTCCCGGGGAAGGTGGCAGTCAATTCTCTTGGCGAAATCTCCGAGAAAAAGAACTTCTGTGGCTTCCGTGAGGCCATGACCCAGCCCTTTCACGAGACAATTTCGCCAGGAGCCAATATTAGAGTATGCTCACGGTATGTCCCGGCCACTCGTCCATGCTCTTACATGTGGCTGGCCAGGCTTGGATCACAGCGTCGCACCGGCAGTGGAACGTTGAAGGCTTGACGTGAGGAGCCTGGACAGCGGATGGGATGATACGTGTGGGATTACTTCTGTATAGCAAATCTCGGTAGCATTTGGCGGCAGTCGCGTGCCGCCCCTTGCCATGACCAGTTTGTCAATGCTGCAGCACTCCGTTCTCAATATGGATCGAAAGAGGGGAAGCCAGGCATTAACAAGACAATACAAACGCGTCGTCGGGTCGGGGGACCCAATTATGAAACCGGAGCACGCCGCTTCTATCCGCGCCGATGACGGAAGGATACTCAAGTTCGTCGCCAATAGTCTACAGGACTTGACATCATAATGGGCCCGACTCCTCAAGGTGACAAAGAGCCGCCGCCGGCTGTCGAGTTGACAGCGGCAGCGCGGGGGGTGAGAACTGAAAGAGTGCCGCTCGTCACCGAGTTGTGGCGTCTGGTGATCAACAACCTATCTCAAAGTCATAGGGCGCCGAAAATAACAGCGGCGTAGGTGCCGTTTGCCAGAGTGAGGTCCCGTAACAGATATGAGAGATAAGATCGAGACTGGGAAGCCCTGTGTTGTGACCGCCGAGACGAAACGATTGTTGTGACACGGTATCACAAGCAAGCGCCACACGGAATTGGGTGATGGCCCGCAGGTCTGTATTCTCGCAACGGTGCCAGTCGATGCGGTGATTGGACAGGAACCCCGATGGCCGGTTTTCCATGTGAGAGGAGGAGGAGAGGCGGGAGAGGGACCACGACTGCTCAGATGCCATTGGCTGTCCGATGAACAGCTTGGAGGGGTTCAATTGACGACTGAGTCGTGCGTGTCGGGTGCCACTGCCAGCTCGGGGAGGGCTGAGCCTGAACCCTGTCGGCGTCCACCCCGGGCACCAGCGTGTCACATGTGATCATCCTTTGACAGAATCTTGCCGCCACCTCCGCGTCCGCCTTGGCCCTCTGCTGTCTCGCTGGCTGTTGGGCGCCTCTGGGCTCTGACACGTGCTTGCACGATAGACTCGTCTCGTCTTTGGCTCCAGCCAGATCAGGAGCACCGTCGTCGCTTCGTCGCCTTGGCCCCGCACAATGGCCGCTCGATCCAGCGGGTCGGATTCGAGAGTCGGCTTGGCCGTGGGCGCCCACAGGCACGCGGCAAATCGTCCCATCCATCTTGTGGCGGCGACCGCCAGCAACCCGACGGCCGCAGCCATCTCCCATTATGGTTTCGGCAATCGTTCTGTACGGAGGACTCCGTACGATTACGCAGTAGGGTTAGTGGTTCGCCATTGAACAACGGCAGAAGCCAATGCCCCGTTGCCAGCTGTGCAATCAAGAGCAATAGCATGCATTGGTCATGATCCCTGCGACGAGGTTCCAGGGGCGGCTCACAAGTGCATCTGACGAGTCTCAGGGGGTAGCGCTGCTTCGGCTGGTGCGACAAGCCGTGCTGCTGCTCTACCAGAGCGAGTGAAGCCCGCAAAGGACGAATCCGAGCAAGCAGAGCATCAAAGAAGCAAGCATCCTGTCGCGACGAGCGCAGCCTGCCAGAGCGCGGCCTGTGGGCCATGGTCGTAAAGCATGATCAGTACGAACCCGCTGTCACAAGCCAGAATCTCGGGTTCGGTAAAGTGGTCGAGGTCCCGCCTCGAGACGTCGGAAGCCCGCTTCCACCGACTTAGCGGGCGGCGGGCCAAGGCGTACGCAGTAGCACCAGCGCGAGTCCATTGGCTTGAACACACTAACCACCCGGCGGATCACTAGGCGGGCGACCCGGTCCTCACAAGCAAATCCCGCGAGTGACGAAGGGCAGGCCTCGCTCAGCAAAGCCTCGGACCCTGCGTCCGCGAGGAGCTGGCGCATGTGGCCAAGACGAAGCTGGAGCCGACGAGCGCGGTGTGAGAGAAAACGCCGCCTGATCGACTCTAGCGTGCTCGCGCCTTCTACGAATTGGGTGGGAAGAGTGGCTACAACGGCTGAGGGCATCCCGCCGGCGATGAAGAAAAAAAAGGGAGGGTCGAGTCGGGATACAGTCAACGGCGGGCGATCCGTGACTCGAGGCTGCCCGGTGTTTCGCCCTCTGGAGATGGTTGTTGTTGCTGCCTTGGCCATACTCAGGGGTGAGCGCCCACTCGAGGCTGTCGAGGCTGTTACATGCAGCACACCATCATTTTTGACATGTTATTGCAGGATTGCAGGAGCTATTGTCAGCACAGTGCGGTCAGGGCAGCTGCCGGCTTGTGCGTGTTCCCCATCCCTCCAGCAGCTGCAGAGACCCATCGACACGTGCATCCAAGGCCGTCGGGGTGGTTCTCTCCCAGCTCCACGGGGATGGATGCAAGCAATGTTGTCGCGACACATGCAAGCCATACTGCTGTGTCTGCCCGACATGAATGGGGAAGCCGAGGTGGGCAACTCTGACGATGCTTTTCCACCTCGTGAAACGACGGGGCCCTCGTCACAAAGCCCGTCATCATGCCGGAGCCAAGTCGGCCTGGGCACGATCACAAGCAGACGGCTCTGGCGGGAACGAAGCATCCACAGTGGCTCCGTCTGCCATGTGCCGAGCAAGCCCCGGCCCTGCACAGACACATCAGCCAGGCCACCTGGGCGAGGTGGGCAGAGTCGAAGCATGTGGTTGCATGTGGTGTGCGTGTGCAGGGTCTGGCCTGCGCACTGTGCCCCCCGGCCGAAGCACATGATCGCGGGCGCCCATCTTTGCTCTTCAGGGCCCGCCCCGGTCCTCTCGACTCTCTGCGCGCGCTGCCGCCCTCTCGCCTCCTGCTCGCCCACTCACTCCTCTCGCCAACCACAGTCCCCCGGCATCCCGCGTCACCTCGCAGCACAGCGCCCCCAGTCCAGGTTGTCACTGACACTTGAGCACCGACTGCCCCAGTCCACGGCCGCGCACACCCACACAACTCTCATCGCAGCCACCCTCCGCCCGTCGCCCATCCGTCCTCCATACATCCTGCTCTTGCAGTCCCACGCCGCCACCCCCCTCCAGCCCGGCTGCTCGACGACACACCTCGACGACTTGTGCGATCCCGTTGCCGCCGGCTTTACTTTATCTTGCCGCCTGCCGACTTCGACCAACGACTGCTGCCCGCTACCATCCGCCTGACGTCCATCATCGCCCATGGCCTCGACATAGTCGGTATCCGTGTCCGGACTGGTCCCAACCACTGCCGCCGCTCGCCCAGAGCCCGGCCCTCCCGCACGACGACGGCGCAAGCCGTACCCGCCTCATTCCTCTTGTTCTCCCGCAGACATGGACGCCCACCACATCTCGCCTGCGCAGTCGATATCCGACCATAGCCACAACGCTGCTCTGCCCTCTGTCCATCCAGATGGTGCTATGCCGACCAAGGCGGCCTTCGAGCCACTCGACCGCTCCCTGAAGCTACCATCCTATCCTCCGCCAACCTACGCACAGTCTAGCGAAATACCAGTGCTTGGGGGAAGACCTGACAGTCACGACACCGAGCTACCCCCTATCAAATCTTGGGCGCCAAACAACGATTCGTCCAATGCTTCGGCAAGCGCATCAGGCTCTCAGGCGACAAGCCTGCCCTCTCTCGCCTCGCTCACGTCTGGAACTCCTCCAGGCATGGTCCCGCCACATCCAGCTCGGAAAGCGCCCTCCCCTCCATCGGCGGCTCTCCCGACGACGCGACCTCCGATCCCCATACCGCCAATTCCACAAGTCGCCAAGCCTGCCCCGGCGCCAATAACCCACTGGCCGAGTTTGAACCCCCTCACTGCATACTATACCCCAAGCCATGTCGAGGATGGAGGCTCGCCGATGCGCATGGATCTGGACACGGGTAGCAACAGTGGCACCTCTCCGGATCGCTTTGCAGATGGTCGCGCAAGCAGTGTGAGCTTGGACGACCCAGAGGTCCGCATGGCAGCGGAAGCATTGGGTGAACTCAAGGCGGGTACGTGCGGACGTTGTTCTCTGCCTTTGACTCTCCTTCTGCTCATTCACATACTGACTGCGAGGGCTCTTGTCCCCTACAGACCTTATCTACTCTCCGCCAAGCAGAAGCACGCCGCTGCCACCCACTCCCCGCTCCGAGTCGCAAGGGCCACAGTCAGAACCGCTGTTGTCTTTGTTGACAACGTCTCACCCACTCCTCGCCAAGACGATCGAGGGTGCCACATCTACTTACGTCAACTCGAAGAACTACTCGCCACGCTTCAAGTATGGAGCCGAGGCCGTGGAAGGAGTCGTAGTGCCTATTGCCAACACTGTCGGCACCGTCAGCCGGCGCACCGGCATGGAATCTGGAGTGCGGTGGTTCTTGGGCGGCGGCAGAGGACTGAAATCAAGGAATGCCAGAAACGGAGATCTTGACATGGGCGCGAACAAACGGCGGAGAATGGAACGAAGTGCTTTGGGCATGGTGGAACTCTCTGGTGTCGAAAACCTGACGAATGTGCACCGCTCGTCACGGACCTCGTCCCACGACCGTCGTCTATCTATTGCCAGCACCGTCGACACTCTGCCGGCATATGATGATGCAAGATCACCACCCTACGCAGAGAACGGTACTGCTCAGAATCCCCGCCACAGCTCTTCATCAGCGTCGAGGATCGTCATCTCCACGTCGAATCTGAGTATAGCAATGAGCGAGGAGAGCCTGCGCAGCCTCAAGTATTGCTTGAGCTGGCTTCGGTGGGCCAATGTTCACATTGGCAATGTCATTGATTCTCTCAAGATCACGATGGCGAAGTACGAAGGGGCGCAGAAGGACGATGCCGAGCACCCGGTCCTGATGGACAGCTCCACCCAGTCCACAGAGCGCAGCCAACTCGAGGCGAAGATAGTGGACTACAAGGCGGACGTCCTCAAGACCCTCCAGGATGTCATCAACACGGTCAGCAAGTATGCTGGCGGCGCACTGCCGGACAACGCCAGGGAGTTGGTGAGGCAACATCTCACTAGTTTGCCCCAAAGGTTCAGGCTCGCCACAGTTATTGAGGATGGGCCGCAGGGCAGTGAGTCGGCACCAGGCACCAGCGATGGCCAGAGCTTAGAGGCACAGGACCTGCAAACACGCGAAAGCGCCCAACGAGTCATGGTCCTGGCCAAAGAGGGCCTTGATATGATGGCTCAGGTCTCCGGTGTTCTCGACGGCACCATTGTCAGCGCCGAGGAGTGGTGCGAGAGGATGGGTCAGCGGAAGAGAGAACAGCGCGAGGAGCTCGCAGCCGCCGAGCGGGCCAGCGTGCAACTAGCACCTCTGCAGGATGTCAAAGCAAGCTGATGGGTGACCAGCACATGGTCCCATATCACTCATCAGCCGGACCGCTCCCTTCGGCTTCTCGTATCGGCATGGCTCTGGTCATTCTCCGACGATTCGGATTTGCACGAACTGTATGCAATTTCTCACGAACATCTATCTCTTCTTCACCACACAACCTTCTGTCCCATTCTTTCGCACTATATATACAATACCCCTTTGGACACGAGGCCTTGAGCTCGAATTCCTGGCACTACTCAGCAACTCACGCCTCTGGCCTCGTGTATCTTCAATTTTTCTTACCGGTTTATCGATATGACCATTGTGGTCTAGAGTTCGCACCGAACACGCACAAAATTTTCTTATCAATCTACAGAGCCCCGCTATCCGAAGCTGGTGGACAATCTCTGCACATTTTCTTTTCGAGTTTCCGTTGTGTGGTGACGATATGGTGTTTACATGGTTGCTGGACGTGAACTGTCTTCGTTCACCAGATGCTCATTTAGCATGGTGACGTGCAGGAAGACGCCAAGACAGCAAGATTATCTGCACGCCATGCAGATAATGCATGGGTGGGACAAGGCTCACGCATTGCTCTCATGCCACGATGTTTGGGTCTTTGGGCAAGGGGTACAGATTTCTTTTGTGTTTCAATCGTCGATGCGTACCGGATCCCACTGCCTCCCACGGCAGAGAGTGAGGTGCCAGGCGTGTCCTTGTCTTCTGAGCAGGCGATGAAGTCTCGGCGGACGGTGTGGTCAAAACTATAGATATGGAAGACGCACAACAACAGTCATCTTCTGAACGATACCGCTACCTTCCCATGCACGTGCACGCTGAGCCGCAATCTGCGCCATGGTGAATGACTTGACCAGAAGTGGCCTGCTCTTGCAGTTGCTGCAGCTTAAACCAAGACCAAAGTTTTGTTGTCTTCTAGCAACAACAATCTGAACTCGTTTTGATCCAGACACGGATCAATAAAGCTCGATGGGTTTGGCCGTGCGGCACGATGACATCGGTGCGTTATCTCCTCCACACTTTGCCCCACCTGAGCTCAAGGTCTCCATCTCGGGAGCGACAGTCGGGCTTGTGACCTCGGAGCTGACCCCCTCAGACTTCCACCTCCCAGCAACCACCCAGCGCCGAACAATTCATCGTCGACGCGCGGATGCAGCTTCTCGAGGACCGACGCAGACCCTCATGACCTGGCGCCCAGGGGCCCTCTGTCAGACCACAGCACCGGCTGGCTTCTCGACCTCGTCCCGCGCCCACACGCTCCGATCGCATCCCTAAAAACATCATCTCGACAGCCGCGAGTCCTGCCCCGTGCGCACGAGACCGTCCCTGGCGCGTGCCGCAGCGAAAGCGGTGGTCTGGTAGACTCGACTTGCGCTTTCCAGCCTACAAGCCTGCCCACGAGGCTTCGAGACAAACAATGGCAGATAACGACGCCCCGACGCCAGCAATGGGGGTGGCCGGTGCCGACATCCGGAACGAGGTCAAGAAGCCCAAGAAGAAAAAGGTCCTCCTCATGGGCAAGAGCGGCTCGGGCAAGTCTTCTATGCGCAGCATCATCTTTAGCAACTACATTGCGCGCGACACGCGGCGGCTGTGAGTAGGACTCCCTGCGGACGTTACACTGGAGCACACAGACTAACGCGCCGACGCTCCTCTCCTCACGCAGAGGCGCCACCATCGACATCGACCTGTCGCACGTCAAGTTCCTCGGCAACCTGACGCTCAACCTCTGGGACTGCGGCGGCCAGGAGGCCTTCATGGACAACTATCTCTCGCAGCAGCGTGTGCATGTCTTCTCCAACGTCGGCGTCCTCATCTACGTCTTCGACATCGAGTCGCGCGATGTCGATCGCGACATGGCCACGTACCTGTCCATAATCTCGGCCCTCACACAATACTCGCCGACCGCAAAGGTCTACGTGCTCATCCACAAGATGGACCTGATCATGAGCCACGTGCGCGAGGAGGTATTCGACGATCGCGTGCGGCTCGTGCGCCAGAAGACGGCCGAGTACGTGCAAGGGACGGGCTACGGGGGCGAGCTGGACCTGATCCCCTTCGCGACGTCTATCTGGGACCAGTCGCTGTACAAGGCCTGGGCGAGCATCATCCACGATCTCGTGCCGAACCTGCTCGTCATCGAATCGCAGCTTGAGGCCTTGGGCATATTGATCGAGGCCGAGGAGCTGCTGCTCTTTGAGCGCACGAGTTTCCTGGTCGTCTCGAACTGGACGTCGGAGGAGGGGAGGCACAATCCGACCGAGGACCGCCAGGAGCGGATTTCCAACATCCTCAAGCACTTCAAGCAGAGCATAAGTCGGTTCACAGGGACGCCACGCAATGCTGAGCAGTTCACCCTGATGGTGCGTCTTTTCCCCTTCCCCATTCGTGCTTTTCAAAAGCCCTTGCGCCAACCAGAACTCCGAGTTGCAATCATGTACTAACAACTACGCTTACAGGAACACAAGGCAGGCTGCAGATTCTCCATGTTTGCCTGCAAGTTCACGGCCAACACGTACCTCATGGCCATCCTGCCGCCCGGCGAGGCGCGGTTCAACTCGGCCAAGCTCAACTGCCAGATTGCGCGGGAGAGCTTCAAGTTCCTGGACGGGCCCGTGACGGTGTCGTCTTCGCACCAGGACAAGGCCGGCACGCCATCTGTGTAGGCAAAGGGGCGCCTTTGAAGTGGCTGGTGACGATATGACAGACGTTGGACACCACGTAGTTTCCTATGGTGCAGTGGCAGCATATCTGACGGCGGCGATTTGAGGAGGAAATAGCTTCCACTCCAGACAGTCCACAACCATGCTTGAGATTAGCATGAAAGCAACTTGAGAGCAACTTAAAGGGAGCGGCGAAGGTATGCAGTCATCCGAGACTCGCGAGGATGTTGTGTTTGTTGGCTGCTGAATGTTCATGACATGCGGGGTAGTAGGGAGACAATGACCAATGTTGTAAATGAGCAGTCTTCCATGCCGTTCCTCAGTTTCTCCCTCGACACAAGCTCACTCGGAACCACAAATGTCGCAACCAAGCACAAGCACGGAAGAGCCATGAACCGCCACAGGCCCAGCCTGGCCGCCCTGCCCTACGAGCTCCGCCGGGAGATCTGCACCCTCGCCATCCCGCAGCACCTGCTGCGGGCGATCCACATCGTCGATGGCCACGCGGGCTGCGACGCCGGGGACGAGAGCGAGGACCAGGACAAGCAGCAGCGGAGATTCTCAGTATGCTCTTGCGACCCGGCTCCAGTACGGGGGCTCACGGAGAACGACAAGGAACGCAGATCGGGCTGGGCGTGGGTGCCGGCGCGGCTGGCGTCGCGATGGGGTTCGCACTGGCGCTGCGAGGAGGAGTGGTGCAAGCGGACAAAATCGGGCGCGGACACGGACGCGAGCAAGGGCAATGGCAGTGTGATGGCGCTGATGAGGACGTGCCGGTCGATGTTCGTCCTTGCTTTCCATCATTCGATGCGCTGTGGGTGCTGGCGATGCTGATGCTCTCGTCCTTGTGAGTATTGAGCAGGTTCAAAGATGTGCTCGACCTCCTCGCGGACGCGCAGGTCCACGTTGCTGGTCTGGAGGTGCTCGAGAAGCTGGCCGCTGCACAGGCCGATCGTTGTGCCGGCGGCTCGTCAGAGCCCGTAGGAACGTGCTATTCTGTCGCAGTGTTGATGGACCTCAGGAGGCTGCACATCACCTTGAAGGTCCCAGCCATGTTCTGCACTGCGCTGGGGGCGGATGATGGCTCCGTCAACGAGGAGATGGATGCAGACTGTCGAGATCTCGTGGCATCGTGGCACAGGATTGGGGAAATACTGGAGCAGTTCCCGCATCTGTCTAGTGTTGACGCCTGGATCGACCACTCGACGCCCGAGAAGTGGTGTTTGTTCAACGAGAGAAGGATCGTCGAGCCCTTTGCGGCTTTCCTCCGCAGGAGGCGCGGCACTGGTACCAACGATCTCGTGGCGGCGGTACACCTTCCGTTCGTCCACCCATTGCACGAGAACCCGGAAAGGCACTTCATAGACGACGTGGCTGATTCTGGGGTATCCCACAATCTGCAGATCCGCCGCTTCGTCCGCCAGCGAAGTTTTGTCGACCGAGGCTCACCCCCACGCACCTTCGAGGCGGAAGACTTTCCCTACACGGCCTCGGCGAGGGAGGGCTGGCACATCTTCCCCGATCCACGCTGGACACCCGCGAATATTGTCGAGGCTGAGCGCGCGCTTTTTCGGCAGGGGGTGAACGTCGACACCGGCATCAGAGAGTGGAAGGAGGATATGCGCGTCATGGGCCAGCTTACTGATCCTGGTTTTGAGGCCTACATCCCGGTCGGGGAGTTTGCTGGGAGGATTGTCTGGACAGAGTTCCTGAGGAGGCACAACAAGTTGTATCAGGATTACGAGGCGCTCTGGAATGAATAAGAAACGAAAGACCCCCCGCTGCGTTATCATCCGTCCGGTACTCCATCGCAGTCGGGAACTCAAGGCGACTCTTGTGTGGCTTGATTATCAACAGAGTAGTGCGTGAACAACTTTCTTACGTCAAATCTTTTACTCAAGAGTGATAGACTTCACCACGATATACGACAAGACCGGTCCGGGCGACACCAACATCTGGGACAAAGACTTGTAGCCAATCTCGTCGATGTTCTACTGCACGAAGCTAATGACGGGTGGTGTTGGACGTTGTTGGTTGTGAGAGTGCGGGGAGAAGAACCCCGGTCCACAACATCCTCCTTCGGGGTAAACAAACCTGAACGCGAGACTTACATCCTCAGCGCAGAGACTCCTCGAAATTCAGTTCGCTTTCAAGTTGCGACATTGCTGAGTATCATTCTAAGCCATGACGACAGACGGCACAGCCTTTACGGCTTCTCAGCAAGTCCCTTCCAGCCACAGCAATGGTGGACTTCTTTCACTGCCATGGGATATCCGCCATGAGATCTGGTCCCTCATCGTCCCGCAAGCCGTACACCTTGTCGCTAACGGCGAGTATCTCGTATTCTGCAAATGTAATCCCGCTACTGTGCGCGGGCTCACGCAGAACGACAAAGAAAGGAAACAAGGGGACCGCTGGCTCCACGGACGTCTCTTGACCACATGGGGTCAACACTGGCAGTGCGAAGAGCACAAAAAAGACGGTATTGGTGGCGAGACAGAGTCCTTGATGAGAACCTGTAAATCTATGTTCGTGCCTGTCGCCGAATGCTGGACTGGATTTTCTGATGCTGATGCTTTGTGCAATACAGTCGCCAGGACATGCTTGCGCTGCTCGTGGAAGGCCAGGTCCACTTCGTGGGCTTAGACGTGCTCGAAAGGGTCGGCCTGCAGGCCGAGAGCCTGACGAGTCCTCTATCCTCTGAGATTGCCATGTCTCTTGTAAACATGAAGAGGATCTACGTGATACTGAAGGTTCCTACGAGCTTCTGCAGTGCCTTCGGGACCAGTGGGCTGCTTGCGGCCCCAGACAGAGAGCCTCTCGTTACGGCTTGGCAACGCATCGATGAGACTCTGCCAAGGTTCCAAGATCTGATTGATGTGCACATCTGGATTGACCACTCGACTCCGGAGAGATGGGCATCCTTCAACGAAAAGGAGATTTTCAAGCGTTTCCTAGGGTTTGCGCGTCTTCGCAAGAATCTGACCGCGACTGTTCACCTCCCGTTCCTCCATCCGCTGTACGAGAATTCAAAGATGCACCTCTTGAACAAGGAGGAACTAGCAGAGGGAAATATCCGAATTCAACGTTTCGTCCGCCAGCGCCAGTTCGTAGGCCAAGTCGGAGACCGCCCGCATGTCCGTGAGGTCGAGGACTTTCCACACCTGGTCGAGCACAGCAAACACTGGCGGTTTTCGACACTTGAAGACCTCCTCGAAGCAGAACGGGATTTATTCCGAAGGGGCGTCGACGTTCAAGCCGGAGTTCTGCACTTGATGGATTTCGTGTACGAGATGACCGATCTCGGTGCATTAGGCTTCGGCCCACGTCCTGGGCCTGTGGGCATGTATCCGGGAAGACGGATCTGGGGGGAGTTCATGGATAGCTACAGCCAATTTTTCGACGATTTTCGGGCACTTCAGAATGAACAAGGAGCACTCTGAAACACAATATAGAGCGCTGCCTAGAGCACAGAGTCGTGCGTGGACCCAAATGAAACCCGAGATTGATTGATTTATGCACTGCCGCTGAATCTCCCTCTTCACGGGCGGCTTGTTGGCTTAAACTCATAAACGAGGCAGCCCGCGCGGACCTTGCCTCCCGCAGCGCCATTGTCGCACTGCTTGTAGTTATCCACCTGGAGGCCGACACAAGGAATCCCATCCGCGACACCAACCCCAAGCGGATCCTGGACAGCCTGGCTGTCCTGCCCGTTCTCCAGCGTGCACCCTTTCTCCCAGGACACGCTGAAGTAGTACCCAGTATCGGTATCCCACACGTTCTGGACGCTCTCGAATGGCTTGTCGCTGGCCTTGAGCATCTTGGGCTCCGCCGTGTCGCTGCTTATGCACGCGATCCACGCGTTGCCGTACATCTGGTCCCCCTGGACGATTCCGTGAGATACGGGCGGATTCTCACGCGGGAAGCACTGTCGATCGTAAATCTTGAGGGCTGCTGGCGGCGTAGACGAGGAATCGGACTTGCCGACCTCGTAACTGAAGACGCCGCAGCCTGCGTCGAAGGAACCTTTGGCTGCCAGCTTGGGATCGTTTCCTCCATTCTGCCGACAGGCCGTGCCGATCTTCTCAAACGCCGCAGTACAGTCCGCCGAGCAGGAGCCTCCACCCTGATTGGGCTTGTAGTTCAGCGAGAACTTGTACTGCGACCAGATCGACGGGTCAGGCGGCGGAGCTCTGGCACTGGAACCTCCCCATCCTCCCGGCCTCGGCCTCGTGTGCGGCTCGGGCAGGAGGTTGTCCCCAGCCGCGTTGACGTCCATGTGCAGGTCCCCTACGCTGGGGCTCCAGCTCGTGCAGAAGTGATGGTACACGTTGTTGCGGCTTGAGAAGAACACCGACGCGGGAACTTCAGTCATGTTTTCGACGTCGCAGGCGGCACTGGCAGGAGGCGGCTGCGAGTTGGCAAAAAGCTCGGCCAGGTGGATCATGGCGGTAATCTCCTCATGGGACGCAATATACACGTATGCGTAGGGACTAGAGACGCAGGGACAGCCTTTGTATTCACCCTGTACGACAGAGCAGATATCAGGTCAGTTGCTCGGTCTTTCTGACATGAAGTGGGAGCTGAAAGATGTTCTTTATCGTGCTTACCGACTTGCAGGTTGGATACTCGTGAGGCTTCGTGGGAAGGAGTATGTCACAGTCTTGGTTTTCATCAAACCCGCAAGTCAACTACAATATCCACCGGTTAGCTTGTCTACTCCCACCGTCGGGCGTTGTCAATTCGATTTGAGGTGCATTGCACTTACAGGGTTGGTCTCAACGTCAGGACACTTGTCTGATGGGTTTTCCGGTGAGTTGCTCAACAGTTTCCCCAGTATGGGATTCTCGGCTGCGAGCGGAACGTTTTCAACAAGAGTCTGGACGGCCAGAGCGAACACGAAGTTCCCCAGCATCTCTGCAGCCTCAGTGGGGATATCCAGCATTGGGGCATACGCGAGCACAAACTCGGCGAGCACGCGGCTAGCTCTGAACACGGGAACTGCGACTTCTGAAAATTTGATGGCCACGCTCGTGGGGTTGATCAAGAGCATGTCATTGAAAGCACCGCCTGGCCGTACCATGGTGACGACGGCTTCGGCGCCGCAGATTGCAGAGCCGTAACTTGTGCCAGCTCGAGATGACCCCTGAAGAGCGTCAAAGTCCCGCCCGTCCTGGCAGTCACTCATTCGGTGCATGGCCTCGTCAATTCGGGAGGCAAGGCTGAGATCCAGGCACGCGAGCAGGTCCCCGAGCTCCAGGCCATTGCTAGGGGTAGTCACTGCTGTTACTGACGGTTGGCTTGGGCTGTAGTAGGTCGTTAGGATCAAGGCATGCGCAAACCGATAAGGCGCCATGAGAGCTCTGATAACTTACCCAAGTAAGGTTGTCTTGGCTGGAGCCGGCACCGTGACGGTCACCAATGGCGCGCCGTCTGCTTCCACGATGATTTCTGTGCCCGGAACCGCAAACGGAGCGGCGGCTTCGCCGATGGGATGTGGTACAAAGACTTGAGCGAACTGCCTATCGTTGAAACGGGTGGACCACAGAAAAATCAGGACAGAGGTAATCGCAGAGAGCTCACTTGCTAAGCTCTTGAATGTCTTCGACAAGAGTGCGAGGAAGGTTCGTTTATTCAGCTGCGAGTCGATCTGTAGGTCTGACAGCGCAAGGACCTGCTGGACGTCATGAAAGCACTGGTTGTTCAGGGTACCGCAGCCTTCGAGGACGCCACGGACTTTAGCCTGCGTGTCGCCTGATAGGACAACATCGAAGCCATCGGAGGCGTCCCCGGAGAGCCATACGGTGCTGCCTGTGAGGGATGGTGGATTTCCCTGCATTTTATTAGACCCTGAGAGAACGACACAAAGCAAAGACTGCTCACAAGTTGCGGATGATACTGTGAAATGTCACCGAGGTTGAACACCTCGGTGGAGCCATGTTGTGCCAATACAGCGAAGAGAAGGAATTTTCGTGAATGCATTGGAGTTGACAAGTGAGAGAATGGATTGGAGAAGCAATAATTTGATAATGATATCGATGACCAGAAGTTGAGATAAGATGGATGCTTGATTGAGGTTTCGGTCTTGTGTCAAGTGTTGCAAGACGAGGAAGCAAGATATCGACTTTCGTATCAGAAGAGCCTCCAGAACTTATATGATTTTGCAACGCAGCTGAGCCTGGCTTGAGAGGCCCTGATGCTCTCCAACGATGGTTTCCGCCGGACAATTCTCGCTCATCGATTTCACGCCGTACGACGTTGGCATGGTCACAGCCCACAAGCGTCCATTGACACCTACCAAGAAGTACAGCCTCGATTCAGTGAACGGCTCCAACAACGAAGGACGAGCTCAAAATAGTTTTGTTGGTTGTTTCTCGAGCGCCCCCGCGCGAACCTTCGCTGTGCAAAAGGAGGATCAAGAACTGTTGCTCTAAAACCGTGGTTGTTGGAGTCAGAAACGGTTCTTGCAGTTGGCCATGCCATGGGATAGTGGGGGCGCTTGGGGGCTGCCGTGGATGCGGTCGTTGCCCGCGCCAACTGCATGATCTCTTGCACATAGTTTATTGGGGGTGGAATGAAACAAGGCATGATTCTAATCAAGGTATCCGGGGTTTCTTGTACATGAAGGTGAACCACAAAGAAGATGCGTCAAACAATTCTATGAAGGAAGCGGAGTGATTGGCCATTGGACTTTTGCTGCGGCGAGACTCGTATGTAAGCGCCCTTGCTCAAGTGACCAAACACGACCAACATGTGCCGTGGGCTGCGCCTCGACGTCTGGCCCCCAGCGGCAGTTTCCGCAGCTGTTCTCCCACAGCAGCCTTGAAGTTCACTCAGGACAACGGAAACCAAGTGGAGAGAGCCAACAAGATTTGCGAGACATTACATCGCAGGACTCGGCGGAAGCGCCCTCCATGTTGGACTGCAAGGAGTATGACGGGCCGCAAGGAAACTCAGCTGAACACGGTGATCGATGACAGATGCCGTTGTCTCTGAGGAACATAAATATCATGGCACGTCCGTTGATTATGTATTAGCTTTTGCAATTCACCATCTCGGAAACTTCCTAACTCAAGACTTTCCCTTCCCTCAGCACGAGCACGACCACACTCGTGCATATCACCATGAGACTCCTTCACCTCGGGCTTGCCAGTCTTATTTGCGTAGCTCAGGCTGCCGAGTACGCTCTGGACCCAGCATGCGGTGAGCTTCTTATACTGTCCTACGACATAGCTCTCCGAGTTTGTGTACTGACACTCTGTGACAGACGACACAATTGCTCCTGGCACGCGTGATGGCATCGTCAGAGGCGTGCAGGAGGCCATAGACCTTGCAGAAAATGCCCTCCAAGTGATCGCGCAACACGAGGACGATCCTTACGTCCAGAACCTGATTACGTATCTCTATGGAGTCGACGATCGGCCGCAAATCCTGGCGAGGGTGACGGGTGAGTTTATCCGTGCGAATGGAGACTATACAGCAGAAGGTGTCGTTAACGCCGGCATCCAACAGGCGCTCTCCAGGGTGTTCTTGGCTTCAGCAGATCGCCATACCCGTTGACTACTGATGAACCAGCTTGGTCGAGAACTCATGACGGAAATAGCGTTGTAAGTTGATGCGCTACGATGGCGGTAGAGTGTTCAACTAAAATCCGTGCCAAGGGGTTTTACTGCAGTACAAATCGCTTCGTGCCCTTCCAGGGTTCGACGGATCTCATGCGCAACTTACACAATACTAAAAGCGCATACAGCATGAACTCGATTGCAACTTATACCGATTGCCACAACCGTGCCTTGGTCCCGATACCGGGAACATTTTACACGAAGGCCGTCACCACACCGTCGATGTGCAGGGACGGCCCAGCATATAGAGCAGCACTTGCTTTGGACCCCTCTGTGAATATCAAACAATTCATGGTCCCCACAGGGCAGCCGGACAACATCGATGTCTGTTCGTGGTTCATCAAAATGGCTGCTGCAGAGGGGTGGCCCTTGATCGATAGAGCACGTATCGAGCGTGTTCGGCCACGGGAGTTCACCGATGAGCTGAGGGAAGACGAGCGGCCAGTGGACAAGATCAAGACACTTGGCTTCACCATGCTACACGAGGTAAGACATCTTCAAACACTGACAGGTAGCAGATGTAGACCCGCTAACGTGGCTGCCCGGTCAGCTTTCCCACACACAGCAAGGCCAGCGTCTGAGGGATATACCCAACGGAGAAGTCGGCTGTTATGGTTGGATTAGCTGCACGAACTTGGCACATCAGCCTGGTGGTAGAAACAACGCAGGTATGCAACCCTCCCGCGAAGTGCGCCTAGATTCGAACTGGATTCTAATCTACTAGTAGACTCTTTCGGAATGCTGGCCATGCTTCTCAAAGTATGGAGTCTGGGCTATTATGTCACTAGGGATGGACATGTCAATGAGATCAGTCGGGCGGCTGCAGGAACATCGTAAGACGGGTAGACCCGCACGGTGGAAATCCCGCTGGACTCTTCGGTGGAGAAATAGACCATACTTCTTGCGGAGAACGAGACAAATCAATGAGTCGAGGACAAGATCCCCGAGCCGCTGTTGGCGACTCTCAAGTCTTTTGACAGGGTCTCAACGAATGGATTCCGGAAGCAGCTCGAAAGCAGCTCGAAACCTTTTGTTGTTTCTTTCCTCATTGCTATCCTAGGATAGCTGAACAACCTCGAAAACAAGCTTGTAGTTGAACTAAGGCCCCTGCTTGAGCCTTTTGTTTCCACTGTGGAGTTGTGTTGCTCGAGTTGTTTCTAACTAATCCTGCACCAAAACTGACGAAGCCCGCGCTAGCACATGAATACACTTTGGCTGCGATGTCCGGGGCCAGTGTTGACAAAGATGGCTGCGTCCAGACGGGACATAACCACACCCTTCGGTATCCAAGAGCACGAAGGCTGCAGGCTCCCTCGAGTTCCGAAAGCTCTGCACGGTATTATGCTCTGTGTGGCTTGCAAGTTGATGCAGACCCGTGGGGGATTACGGGAAGCGCAAACCATAGCCAAATCATGAAGAATAAATGATGACCTTTCCACCGCATGTGTTTGAGGACAGCCGGTGTAGTTGAGATTGCAAGCACCTTGAAAGGCCATCCAAAAAGTGCCAGATGCCGCCAGCGCACGAGCATGCATTTCTCGATCCCCGGCCGAGAGATGTTGTCATAACAGACTGCTTGCTGCTGGCTGCCTGCTGGTTGTTGGTTGCTGGCCCCAGGGCTTGGATGTTGGTTGGAAGTGCGGGGATGGCATGCGAACGCTCGTCCCTGAGGCAAGATCCCAAATCTTCACTCTCTTCAACTTCTGCGACAACCCCGCCGTCCTGCCTCATACTGAAGTGGTCTGCACACGATGGACACCCCGCACCTGCTCGCGCTCCCATGGGACCTCCGTCACGCGATATGGTCCCACATCGTTCTTCAGGGCCCTGTACACATCGTGGACTGCAGTAGCGATGGGAGGGTCACAATCTGCCCATGTGACCCGGTTACACCTCGTGGCCTTACGGAAAACGATAAAGAACGGGCTTGGCAGCAACGCGGCGACCACTGGGGCACTAAATGGCATGACAGGCATCTTCTGTCCAGCTGGGGTCCGCATTGGCAATGCGAGGAACGATATAAGCAAAACGGCGGCAGCGACGGTGGAAGCCTGGCTTCCTGCGATACCCAGGCTTTAATCGGGGCCTGTAAAGCCATGTTCGTGTGTTCCTGTGTTCCTATGTTACGAATGGCGCTAGACCACACATCACCTGCTGACTTCCGTTATTTCAGTCTTCAGGACGTACTTATCATCCTCGCGGAAAGGCAGATCCACTTTGTTGGGCTGGCCATTATCGAGAAGCTCGCCGACGTGTATTCCGAGAGGAAGGTTAAAGGATATCCAATTCTGGAACTTCCCAATACATGTGTTATCGACTTCAGGAAGATCTCCGTAACCTTGAAGGTCCCAGTTACGTTCTGTGTCGAACTCGGATTAGAGTCGGGCCTCGCTGAGCCTGAAAAACAGTGCCAGCAGCTTGTAGCGTCCTGGCGACGAATCAGTGAGACGCTATCACACTTCCCATATCTCCGCACCTTGGATATCTGGATCGATCACTCTACCCCTGACAGATGGGCGGGTTTCAATGAAAGAGCCATCATGGAGCCCCTCTCAGAATTCGCTCGCAGAAACCCGGAAAAGGGCACCGTTGTAAACGTCCACCTGCCTTTTCTTCACCCACTGTACGAGAGAGCAGACACACATTTTACCGATAATGTCGGATGTAACTTCCAGATACAGAGGTTTGTCCGTCAACGTCAATTCGTCAATGTAAAGTGGGATAATCACACCAAAGACGGCCCTCGCATCTTCGAGGTCGAAGACTTCCCCTACATGGCCGAG
The DNA here is from genome assembly GCA_001566295.1 of Microdochium bolleyi. Taxonomy (NCBI): domain Eukaryota; kingdom Fungi; phylum Ascomycota; class Sordariomycetes; order Xylariales; family Microdochiaceae; genus Microdochium; species Microdochium bolleyi. The sequence goes on along the minus strand of KQ964248.1, from coordinate 3,106,228 downwards.
TACGAGCAAGAATGGAGGTGCGTTTTCCCGGAACCAGCGGAACTTGTTGAAGCAGAGCGCTCGCTCTGGTGTCAGGGCGTCGATGTCAAGACTGGATGCATACTCTGGAAGCAGATCCTGGAGTCTATGAGTCTGTATCATACTCCAGATCCTCCGCCACTTGCCCCATTTGCCGGCAAACGGGTATGGTGTGAGTTTATGATGAAACACCCTCTGCTTGATGATAACTAGGACTGGCTGCTTGAAATAGAATAGATGATGAGTTTTCCGGAGGTTGATGTCTGTGAGCTTGTCTGGTTTTCGACAACTCCACCTTGTATGGTTACGTAGAGACCCCCTGAAGCAACTCTTGAGCGAAGCAAGCTTACATTCGGTGACATTGTTCCAGCGAGGCCTTCGGAGTGCTGTATAGACCTCAGACGGACTGTCTCACGTACAATTGTTGGAGAGGACGCCAACAATTCTAGGCGGTAATTTCCCTCACGGCTTTCTTCTTGGACAGTGGTAGAAACGTAAGCAATCCATAAGCCGTCACTTCAACAAGCTCTTAACCATGCCCCAGACCACCGGCATCTACAAAATATTCACAAAGGCTATCTGCATGGACGCCATCAATCCGTTTACGCGTGCCCAATGCGGCCCATGGTGCAACTCACAGACCACTGGATGAGGGTCGCATAAGTGGCCCCTCCGAGTTTGGTAGAAGCTTCTTGACTGCTCACAAGCGGTAGCGAAGCTCCACCTCGCTTGGGGCCTCATACGTACTCACCTTCATCTCCAGGGCCTCGCCCGAGTATCCCAGGTCCTTGGCAGTGAGCATGGCGCACTTCCTCGGGTGGGTTACTAGGCAACAGAGAGACATGAGGCATCTCCAGTACTGGATTAGCCTATCATGTACTTCATATCTCGTGCGATTTCTACTGCTACATCATGTTGGTTCGACAACTCGACAACGATCCCTGGCAAGAGAGAAGCTGTCCTGTTGTGAGATCTGATTCAACATGGGATGTTCCCGTTTGCTATGGTCTTATAAGCATGGTATCTGGGATACTACGTGAACGAGGAGGAACTGATGCAAGAAAGGCCTTGGGAACATGCTGTCCTGCGGGGGTGTGATGACGGAGGTGGCGGACAGATGGACCACGGCATGACTGCAACCTCATCTTCGCGCTGCGAGAGAAATGGGAACCTTGTCACTTCAAGCCATGGCCGGCTGTGTAGTGAACACGGTTCTGGCCTCGTCTTGCCGCGAAGTCAGGAATGAAAGTCCATCATGGTAACTACATTCACCATTTTGCATGCTTCTGGGATAGGGTTCATGGCGCTGACTGGGCTGGAGGTGCTGAACTTTTGCACATTGATGGTGGTTGAAGTGGGGGACACTCAGCAGGGACGTGTGCCAGAGGTACTTAAGTAGTTCGGAAGCTGTCTCTACCTTGAATGTCTTTTCCGAGGCACATAAACATTCAAGCAAACCGCCGTCATCAACCGCCGACCCGACCATGACAAATCCAACGTCACTGCCTTCTGCCTTGAGTAACTCCACGGGTGCGGATGAGAATTCTCAACTGCTCGCACTGCCGTGGGACCTGCGTCATGCAATCTGGTCTTTAATCGTCCCTGACGCAGTGCACGTCTCTTCTCATCAAGATTACCTTCTTGTTTCCCGCTGCTGTCCAGCGTTTCCCCGGGGAATGACACAGAATGACAGAGAGCGGAGACAAGGAGACGTTAGCTCTTTCCCCGCTCGGCTAATGTCCACATGGGGCCAGCACTGGCTATGCGAGGAAAGCAAATTCGACGGCCTTGGACATGACACCAAAGCGCTAATGATGACCTGCAAATCCATGTTGGTGTCTCTCGTCCAGTATTCGTCGAGTGGTTCCACTAGAGACTGATGTAATGCTCATTTAGTCTCCAGGAAATCTTTGTCATGCTTGCCAACACTCAGATTCATGTGGTTGACTTGGATACACTCGAGAGACTTTGTTCCTCACAGGCGAGGAACATGTGTTTCCCTCCTTGGCATGCTGTGACACTGTCGGACCCCAAGAAGATATATCTGGTCTTGAGGGTGCCAGCAGAATTTTGCCGAGCACTTGAACATGGTGCTGACAATCCCGCAGTGCCAGACGAAGACTGCCGAAAGTTCCTCGAAGCTTGGCGCAAGATCGGGAGGACTCTATCGCACGTCCGGAACTTGACATGCATCGACGTGTGGATCGATCACTCGTCGATGCAGAAGTGGGCGAGCTTCAATGAAAGGGCGATCGTGGCACCCCTTGTTTTGTTCGCCAAAGACCGGCCAGAGGTCACTGCCACGGTCCATCTGCCATGGCTGCACCCACTGCACGAGAAACAACATCGACATTTCACAGAGTCCGCAGTCGAGCGGGTCATCAGAATCAAACGCTTCATACGGCAGCGCCAGTTCGTGCAATATGTTGCCGTGGGCGACCACGGTTCTTACCATGTCGACGAGCTGGAAGACTTTCCATACCTGGCCCTCGGCAGTGCATGGTGGCGCTTCTCAACGTCCAGTGACCTGATCGAAGCAGAAAGGTCTCTGTTCCGACAAGGCGTGGACGTTGAAACCGGGAGAGCGCTGTTCGACGAGAAGATTGCTTTTATGGGGGGTCGTGATGGAACCTTCCAGCCGAGGTTCTTTCCAGGGAAGGCGATATGGGACGACTTCTGTCACCAACACAACAGGCTGGATGAATTACTTGTGCCATTCAATTAAGAAGCAGACGGGTAGCAAAAGGTAGATCTGCGGAATTGCACGGAGAAACGCCTCAGTCGTCTGCGTCCACATTGAGGACGGTGGACAAGAACTGCGCTGAGTTCCTTCACTTTTCTCGCCATTTGTACTCACCCTCAGCTGCGAAAAGAATGAACACGAAGGCCCAAACGGCCTCTCTTTTGAGCTGACCCTTCCAGCCGAGCAGAAACCAGGGTACCGCGAAAACGCCTATGTAAGCCTTTGTCTCCCATCGTCAGGGCTGTGGATATCTCCAGTTGGTGTACACCACCATTGGAGGGCATCATGCTCAAAAAGAGTCAGTGCATTGGCCCAAGCATACCCCTTTCAGGTCGTCGTTTGTTGGTTGCTTCATGTTGGTTGTCGGTGCGGGGAAAGGAAAGAACCAGGGTGGTACTCACCGACAAAGCTCTCTTCTCCAGGACCTGAGAGATCTCCTACTTTCAGCCAGCTGATGATAATGGCTGCTAGGAGTACACCGAGTGAGAGCGACATGGTCGAATCAAAAATCCTCACCCTGCCATGGGACCTGCGACACGGAATCTGGTCACTCATCGTTCCTAGAGTGGTGCACGTGTCCATTGAAGGAGAGCGACTTGTCGTCTCTGCCTGTGGCTCAAGCGAGGTCAGATGTCCCCATGATTACGGCACGCGGAAGGATTTTGGCCCTCGTTGGGTATTTTCTTTCCTGGACCGCCCGACGGGCCGATGGACTCCGCGCTGGTCTTGCAAGGAGCACCAGCTGCACGGACTCGGACCCGACACGGAGTCGCTGATGACGACGTGCAACTCAATGTATGTATCATAATGCACCTCCAGCCAACTGTCCTCGCCGAGAAACGATGCTGATGTGAGGGGGCAATATTGTAGCTACCATGAGGTGCTCGACATGCTAGGCGAGGCTCGAATCTACCTTGTCGGCCTAGACCAATTGGAAAGACTGCTTGCCCGAAAACAAAAAGGACTTGACGAGAGGGAGATAGGGCGAGAAAAAAGCTCAAGTCGCCCGCGCCTGCACACTATTTCAGCAAGGCTTGTGAGGCCGAAGAGGGTTCATCTGATCTTGGAGATATCTCGGGAATTTGTCAGAGCTGTTGAAGAGGGCAGAGAGACCATCACGATCACTAAATCGGCACAAGACGACAAGACATGGGAAGACCACCAATGTGAGCAGAAACGCCTAGATTCCTGGCGGCGGATCGGGGAGACTCTCTTGCAAATGTCGAGTCTGACATGTGTGGACATCTGGATGGACCACTCATCGCCCGAAAGCTGGGTGGCGCTCAACGAGAGGCTCATTGCTCAGCCATTAGCAGCTTTTGCCCAGGAACGGCGAGAGAACATTACTGCTACGATTCACCTGCCATATCTCCACCCGCTGAAGGAAGTGGCACAAAAACACTTCATTCCATCCACGAACTGCGATGGTCTCCGTGTCAAGCGCTTCGCTCGACAACGCGTCTTTGTGCGGCCCCACGGACCGGAAGACTGGTACCCCCATATCAAAGAGGTTGACGACTTTCCCTACTTGGCCAAAGGGAGTCACTACTGGCGGTTCTCAACATCGGAGGAGCTGTTCCAGGCGGAACGCGACCTATTTTTGCAGGGTGTTGATGTACCAACTGCGAAAGTGAAGTTTGACAACCTTATGTACGAATTCGAACGCCTGGACAGCCAATCCCCATTTCCGCGATGGAAGACCGAATTGTTTCGCGAAAGCGCAATATGGGAAGAATTTTACAGGAGGTACAACACACTGGAGGAAGAGATGGAAGACCATTACCTGGAATCGGAGATCTGGGATATGGAGACAGAGAGGTTGAAGGCTTGAAGAGACATGGTATTCTGCGTGGACGATGTACCAAGCGTAGCCTGTACACGGAGGTGGCACGGAGAGACACAGGTTCGCGTGAGATTTTCTGATGGTTGACGATGCTTACCACTTGGGTACATAACACTTAGTACCCCAGCACTAGCGAAGCCCGCGTAAGCATATAGGAACACTTTGGGTTGTGAAGTTTGAGACAATGAGCCTACATACACGATAGGGTGCAGCTCATAAGTTTTTTTGGCATCTATGATCTCGGAGGCGCAAGCTCCAACAGGTTACCGCGTTACCGAAGCTCTGACTCGGATCATATTTTGAGCGACCTCAAAGAGGATGTTCCACACGCTACGCGATATCAGATTTCGCAGTCCGCTGGCCATTATGAAGCCTGGACCAAGACATTTCCGACTGGAAGTCACATTGGTTCAGAGGATAGCTGGTGTAGCCCGGAGCGCTCTCAAATTCAAGGGCCATCTGAAGAGTGCCAGATGCTGCCAACGCACGAACATTCGTTTTCCAGGCCCTTGCCATGGATGCTTTCATAAAAGAATGCTGCATGTTGGTTGTTGACCACCAGTTGCTCGGATCTCGGTGGGAAGTGCGGGGATGACAGCGCTCAGCCCTCCAACAAATCCCTGCGGCGACACACACCACTGTCGCAAACACAACTGGAGCAGGCAAAAATCCAAGGGCTTCTTTCTCTTGAACTCATTGACAAATAATTCGTCCTGCTCTGGAGCTCTGCGCAGGCGTTGCCTGCAGGCGATGGACATTCCGCACCTCCTTACGCTTCCTTGGGACGTTCGTCATAAGATATGGTCCCTCATCGTCACAAAAGACCCGATACATATCGTCGACCGCAGCGGCGATGGTAGACTCGAACTATGCCCATGCAACCCAACCACGCATCGCGGCCACACTGAAAACGACAAAGAGCGTTCATGGAAACGGGGCAACATGTTCTACAACACGTGGCGTAGCGATCGCCTCTCGACTATCTGGGGCCCGCACTGGCAATGCGAGGAGCAGTACAATTACAACGACGGCAACACAAGCGGCGGCTTGCTGGGTTGCGATGCTCAGGCACTGATGAAGACCTGCAAAGCAATGTTCGTCTCCCATAGTTCCTCGCCTGCCATCAGATCACATAGGCATGCCAGCTTATCTCGCTTACAGTCTCCTGGATTTCCTTGGCCTTCTTGCAGAGACTCAGGTCCATTTCATTGGCCTGCAAGCTCTCGAGGCACTCGCATTTACACCAATAGGAAGTGAGATCCGCGAAACTGGCCTTGGGGACCTCTCCGGGGCTCTCGTGGTCAGCCTTAGGAAGATCAGCGTGACATTGAAAGTACCGGCCGCGTTCTGTACCGAGCTCGGATCGGAGCCGAGCTCTACTCAGTTGGACAAAGATTGTCAAACGCTCGTAGCCTCCTGGCGAAACATTGCTAGAACGCTGTCACGATTTCCACATCTGTCAGCGATAGATATCTGGATCGATCATTCTTCACCTGAAAAGTGGGCAAGTTTCAACGAGAGGGCTATCATCGAGCCCTTAGCGGCATTCGCGCGCCTCCAACAGGGCAGGAACATCGCTGTCCACCTACCGTTTCTCCATCCCTTGCACGAAAGACCCCACGAGCACTTCACCGACACTGCAGGCTGTGGCTTTCAAGTTCATCGATTCGTCCGGCAACGCCGCTTCTTCAAGCTGGATTGGAAGAACCTCCAAGATGATGGGCGGCCTGACTTCGAGGTCGAGGACTTCCCCTACATGGCCGAGTATGGGCAAGGTTGGGACCATATCACGCACACGGAGCTTGTGGAGCGGGAACGGTCGTTGATTGAGCAGGGCGTCGACGTCGAGTCATTGTGTAAGCGCTGGAAGATAATGATTCGCGACATTGAAGACATCACTTCCCCGGGTGAAGGCTTCGAGCCATGCTTGGTCGACTCCCGCTCCATACCCCTCCAGATTGCGGGAAGGACGATATGGCAGGACTTCTTTGTAAGGTACAATTCGATTTGGGCTGACTTCATGTCACGTAATCAGTGGGATTCATGAGCAAGTGAAGCCGGTATGCGCATGTCTTTCAGGTAGAGGAGAGCACTTGGGAATTCAGGATTGCTTCAAACGATACAAAACTCTCTGCGACATCATTCTGACAGAGATTCAAGGCACTCAGGACACCATTGCATTGTCTTAACTGAGTCTACAAGCGATAACGAAGCTTCACCTCGCTTGGGGCTTCATACGTGGGCACCTTCATCTCCAGGGCCTCGCCTGAGTATCCGAGGTCCTCGGCCGTGAGCATTGCACACTTCTCGCCGATGAGCAGAGCGGTAGAGTACCTGATTTTGACGAAAGAAAAAGTCAGCCATGGTCAGGTTTGTGAAAATGGGGCTGGAGAAAGATCACTCACGTGTTGCACCCAACGTTGTCAGGGCAGATGGACAGGTCGGAAACCTTGAGGTTCTTGACCCCGTGGACGTTCAGACGCTCGTCCAGCACACCGTGCTTGACGATGCTGTTTCCCTCTCTGGGGGCCATCGAGCAGGTCTTTGACACGTGATTAGAGTCAGAAAAACATTAGTTGTTCATCTCATGGGATCATCGTGAAACTCACCCCCAAGCTGTGCCAGGTACTCTCAACATGCCTCTTCGTCCACTCCTCGATCGCCTCAATATCGCGCTTGGTGTACTTCAGATCCTCCCTGACATCGGCCTTGTTGCTGTTCAGGATATTCGCCGCGGCAGTCCTGCTCGGCTTCGGGTTGAACGTGCTCCAGCTGCCGTGCTGCAGGCCCGCGGACAGGTTGCCGGACAGCGCGTACTTCTTGGTGGTCTCGAGGTCCATGTCGTTGGCGCGCGCGGGCGAGTCGTAGTCAAAGACCGGGTGCTTGTCCTGCACCTCGCCCGCGTAGGCGTCCATCCGGCGCGCGGTCTCGCGCGACTTGATGTACCCCCACACCATGGGCGCCATGTCACGCTCATCGTTCATGAAGCCTGTGTCGAAGTCGGGCGCGTCGTAAGGATCCGCGGACTTGATGTGCGTAGAGCCGCGCGAGAAAGGGTACTCGAGGAAGTGGAACATTGTGAAAAAGTTCCCGGGGGGCCTGGGGTCGCATGTCAGAACCCTTTCTGTGAGAACAGATCGTGCGGGAAGACTTACATCAGCATGTGGTCGCCGAACCACCCGGCAATGACGCTGTAGTGCATAACCGGCTTGTCTGGCTTGTTTTGGAAGTACGACTTCCACCCGTCGGTGAAGTGCGGAGTCGGCCAGGACTCGAATTCCTTGAGCTCCTCCTGGGTCGGGCGGATCTTGACGCCAGCATCGATGCCGTTGGTGGCGAGCGGACCCGTACCATTGTGAGCCCACTGGTCAAAGACCTCTGTTTTCGTCAACTGTTGTTAGAAATGCGGCAACAAAGGAACAGGGGGAGCAACTGGGAAGGCACTTTTCTGAACTTCCGGAACGCCCCGGACAAAGTCATCGAAGCTCTCCGTCTCTGGCTTCGCACGGTATGTAGCAAAGGTCAGGTAGTGGTCCTGGAAGTTGAGACCAACGCCGGGCAGGTCGACCTTGCATTCGACACCAGCGGCGCGGAGTTTCTCGGGGTCGCCTGGATTTAGAACAATCAGCACTCCATCGCCACAATGGACAATCGCCGCGTGGATGGGGATAGCACTTACCGACACCGGACCGCTGCAGGATCAGGGGCGACGACAGAGTCCCGCCAGACACGATGATCTGCTTGCGCGCCCTAAAGGTGCGGGCCTTGAGCTGGCCTGGGTGCAGGGGCTTCGTGGGCACGGTCTGCACAGCGACGGCAACGCCGTTCTCGATGATGACCTTGTCAACCTTGCTAGATGGCTGTCAGTCATAGTCTTGACATATCTACATTAGTGGTGGAGGGAAGACCTACGTGTTGCACGCGAGGTACAGGTTACTGTGCACGGCACGGGTGGAGTGCACGTATGCATGGGCACTGTCGGATCTGCGGCCAGTCTGAAGGGGAAATTACCCTGTCAGCGATTAAAACAAGACGGACAAAGTCATTCAAAGCATGAGCTTGTGTCGACTTACATCACGGTTGATCCACTTGAGCCAGTGTTCTGCGCCATGGCCGGTGGTCAGGTCCTGGAGGTCATCGACGACGGGGATGTCCTGCGACTCGGCGGCGCGCAGGAAGTCATCCTTGATGGGGTACGTGCTACACCCCAGACATCAGAAATATCTTCCTCAATGAAGTGTTCGAAAACTTACTAGTTCCCAAATGAAACTTTGATCGGCCCCTCGAAACCATGGACGTCCCTACGTGCGGTCAGCAACAAGCTTCACGTCCCACAGCGTGCTTCATTGGGGATGTACTCCGGACATACCTGTTACCGCAAGCCCTCTGGTACGTCTCGTGCTTCTTCATGAGCGGGAGGAGCTCCTTCGTGGTCCACCCTTTGGCCTGGAAGTCGTCGTAGTCCGACGCCGAGGCGCGCGTGTACATGAGGAAGTTGATCGATGAGCCGCCGCCGAGGATGTGCGCGCAGGGCACGACGGCCTTGCGGCCCGCGAGCCATTTGGACGGGCGGGACTCGTAGAAGGAGGCCGTCCTGGAGTCCAGCTGTTTTGGTTCGGTGCAGTGTTAAATCGAGGGGAGAAAGTTGTCAGGTATAGAGTGGGAAGGGAAGACGGTCCAGTGGATAAACTTGCCTTCATGTTCCGAGGGTAAACGCCGGGGCGGAACACCCAGGGCTGTCGATGGCCATGTCAGTCGTGGAACCGCAATAAATTCAGTGGGCCATAGGGTGTTGGCTTACATTGTTGAGGTTGCTCTCGCCAGCCTCGATGAGCAGCACCTTGAGGTTGTGGTCCAAGTTTGCAAGACGGCCGGCAACCACACACCCACAGCTCCCACCACCACACACGATGATATCAAACTCTTCCGGGAGGGGAGACATGTTGACTGGTGGTTCCCTTCACTAACTTGATAATGATATGGACGTTACAATCCGAGTCAACAAGTCAACAGAGAAGTAGGAGTGAAGACAACTTCGCACCCTCATGGCGATGTTGCCCCTTTATATAAACAGCAGCAACCACGCCCAGATACCGCCATCATCACCTCCTACTCGACCTCGACTTCCGTTTCCCAAGCCAAGACATGATCCAAGAACGCAACCCCTCTCCTGACCCCAAGACATCAACGCAGGCTGACACGCATACACTCACCAACACCGAGATATCTCCTTCCTACGCGGTCACCGGTGCACCGTTCGCCTCTCCCAGAGGTCCTGGCTTCGATGGGCTCCAGGGTCCAGGCAATCAGGCAAAAGAAACACTTCTTGTGGGGGAAACACCACACCATCTTCTCTGGGCATGTTCATGATCCCACCAATCGCTTGCCCATGACAATCTTTGCCAATGCCCTTCCCCGCGAAATGCACGCGAGCATTCAACCGCCAAGCTGCACAAAGGGCCAAACAGAACGACTGGCTGAGCTGGTCCAGGCGTCACTCCAGCACGTCCTTGTGATCGATTTAAGATTGGCGAGCTTGGAGCAACAACGTGGGCAGAGGCACTTTAGACTCTACGGGATCAACACTGTGAGTTGTCCACGTTGGTCTCCAAGGAGATCGTCGATCATCGGCGAACCGTGTCTAGCATGCGTATGCCTATGCTCCAACCACTCATGGCGAAAGGTGTGACACGCTGACGATGTTTCTGTCTACATGACTCTGACCCAACATTCAAATAAGAGAGCACATGAAGCGATAAGAACATGCCCACGATGACTTGCTATGACAGTCTCTGCCGTTTCACGCCCCGACACTGCCACAGCACACGTCAACGAGCATAAAGACGTCGTATTACCCTTCTCCCCCACGCTTTCCTGGCCTATCGGGTACAGAGTTGCCTCCAACCGGCCGGATGTTTAACAGGGGTATCCCGCCCAATGTTGAGTGCTCTCATCCCACAATCGTTCACCCCTGCCGCATACATGCAGGCTGTGGAGAAGCCCTCGCCGTTGCAGCCGGTCAGTCATCTCGTGCGGAGTAAAATCGGATCATCGCGCGAGCATGCCGCGTCCGTCTCATGTTGGTTGGAGGTTGACCGGCCTGGAGGCAGCGCCCGAGACTGCTCGGATGGCCGGAAGTGAGCTTTGGAGATTCTGGGTATGTCGGTGGAATGCTTCAACCTTTACGATGGCCCCTACGAATTGGTCTTAAGTGCACAGCACGGGCCCTGAGAGTGCAAAAGTTCATAAAGCCCGGCGCGTGCAAAGGACTTGGCGGCACGACCGACAAACTCCTGTGGAGATATCGCGCATCGCTTCGGCTGGCTTGTTGATTCAGCGACATAGCTGCTTAAGAGAGCAACAGGCCGCAAGTTCGAAGCAGCTTAATGTGGTCCGAAAGACTCCAGCTCTATCTTCATGATCGATTGGTGCTGACATGGTCGTGAACTCTGGTCTGCATGCGAGCTCGCCCAGGATCTTCCCCGCACTTGAGGTCTTGTTTTGCCAGAGAGCTTGTCGAGCAAGGCGATAAACGCAACTGTACCCAGGCTTGAGCAATTGTCTCGGCACGAGCCCCGGCTCGCATTGTCGGTGGGACTGCCGAGACATGTCAAGCCCAAGACTGCGGGGTTAGAGTGTGGAGGTCTCATTCGCAACGGAGTCGCTCGGGAGGCAGTTGGAGAAATGCGGACTCCTGAGCGAAGTGGTGTGTAAGACGATGGCAACACGCTTGGCAACTTGGGGAGGCCTGCTGGAATCAGCTCAGAAGTTTCAGTGCATTCTGCAGGTGCGATGCGATTTCCAATAACGTTACCCAAGTCACAAAAAGCCGAGGGCCGAAGCGTGCATGCTCAGCGCGTGCAAGTTGCCGTCTAGTGCGACCTTCTCACCGTTTCGCAAGCAAACGAAACATTCCAAACGCCTCGTTGCGCGCCTCATTCATGATTGACGGTGGCAGGTAGAGTAGTAACTGAATAGCTATTCCGTCTTTGGGGCTTCGTTCAGTGCTTCAAACGTGGAGATACCGACGCGGAGGACTTCGTCGCGCCAGATGTGAATACGTCGTGACGGCGATCGATATCGCCGTGATGGGACCTTCGATATCTTTGTTGGCAGAAATGCCGAGCATGGAAAACTTTGCTTGTGGTAGTCTGGGCTGCTTGTTCACCACTTGTCTTGCCGTAAGTCATAAGACAGCGTACTGCGCTGTGTTGACTCAACGCAGTCACTACGAAGGATGCCAATGGACTCAAGCTGTTCATAACCCGTGTCTTGCGCCTTGACCATTACCGCCAGCCCTGCACTGATCCATTCTTAACACACTTGCGCAAAGACGAGTCTTCTCAACAGGTGCCAACCAATAAATAGCTCGGCATTGCGACATTGCATCATGGAAGGCGTGACCACAGAGGCATATGTGATGCTTGGTATGGGCCTTGCTGTCATCGCCGTCCGAGTGGCGCTGCGGATACGCACCACTGCTGTGAGCAGATTGAGCACCGACGACTATCTCATGATCGTAGCTGCTGTACGTTGTGAGGCTCCATGGACTGCTCAAGCATGCCGAACTTACACCACTTCCAGATTCTGTACATTGCCGAGACCTACATTGCCTGGTCCGTCGAGGGAGTGTGGGCAGGCAAGGCAAACAACGGCTTGACGACGGATCAGAGAGAGGAGATCGTGGAGGGCAGCGAAGAGTATCTGCTCAGGTGGGACTTTGACCACTCTGTCCGACACCAGGGCATCATGGACAGGGACGACCACGCACTGACATATCCGGGTAGGGTGGGTGGTTCCAAGACACAGGTCGCCGTGCAGTGCTTCTTTGTCGCATTGCTCTGGACACTGAAGTGCGCCGTTTGCTCCTTCTACTGGCGACTGATGGTAAGATGACACGAAGCATTTCTGGAAAGTCCGCAGTTGACATGATCACTTGCAGGGCGATATCAAAGGATACAGACTTCGTGTCTTGCTAGCGTGCCTGTCCGTGGCGGCATCCTGGCTCGCAGTACAGCTCACGCTTTTCTGCAGCTGCGTGCCGTTCCACAGAGATTGGCAGATCCAGCCAGATCCTGGCAGTATGTTGCGATTCTCTCAAAATGCTGGCAGTACCCCAAAAGTAACGCAAGCACCATCATAGATCGCTGCTACGCTGCAGTAAGCCGACCATTCCTCGTCATGTGCTTGTTGATGGACATCGCGACCGATGCGTATCTGCTAGCCATCCCTCTGCCAATGCTTTGGCAAACCAAAGGCTTGACGAAAGCTCAAAAGATTGGCCTGACAGTGGTTTTCTGCGCTGGATTCACGGTCATAATCTGCGCAGTGGCTCGCAACACAATCTTGCTGGTGGTGAGTTGGCAAGTAGATGGTGTTCCTCGTTCACGTCCGCTTTGTGGCTAACGAGGCTGTGCGCTGTGTTCGAACCAGCATCCAGACACGGGGGCGCATGCGTCAGGCGATTGGGCTGTTAGAGAGACCTTCCTAGCTGTCCTCACTTCCAATCTCGCGGTCCTTTACTCGTCCTTCCGTTTATGGCGCAACAAGGATGAGGACGGTGTGGCGACATCTTCCAAATGAAGCACGAGCGGCGGAAGTCCCGGTTTAAAGCGCTGACCTGAATTTCGAGTTCAAAAGGAAGACTTGCTGCGGAGACCAACGTGATAGAAGAGCCGCGTGGAGCGGTTGAGGACCGAAGGATGCGGCCAACGAAGAGACACGCCACTGTGTAGTGGATCATGGGAATCGACTAGCTGCCGTTTGAATCATGGAGAGTCTGGGGCGCTTCGTTCACGCTGGCCGGGAGCTCTGGCCTGGTGGTCACGTCCGGTAGTGGAACAAGTGCTTTTCGCGTCTTGTCTTTGATCACCCTACGATGTCTTCTCCCAGTCAGATGCTCATTCCACTGAGCCTCAGTGACAAGCGTGAGGTTGCAGGCTTCACACCGGAAGCTTTTGATAGCCGCTTTCGGCGCCGCGTTAATGTCTTCGAATGCGGACAGTACACTCTGGGCAGTTGGAGAAAGTTCTTGTGGTGCTGGCAGCGTTCGCCCCTCGAGGAATCGTTGCAACACATCCGCCGCGGGCTGCAAGACGTTGTCCGAGAAGTTATCAACGTCGGAGCTGTCTAACACAAAGAGATATTCAAGTGCGTCCTTCTGCTTCAGTTCATAGCCAGTTTTGCCACGAAGCCATTTGACTTGACTTTTCGCATATTGTCGCGTGGCGATCCTCATGAGCTCCAGCCCTTCCGCCTTGGCGCGTTTGAGTTCATCCAAACTGGCGCCTGACCGTTCAGCTTGGAGCAATGGCTCCATCTGTTTGAAGCCGATGGACTGCCAAATGCCACGTGTCCGGTCGACCTCTTCGCCGCGCGCGGCGCGCTGGTCTAAATGTGCGGCGAGCTGCCTGACCTCGTCCATCAGACCACGCTGCTCCATCTTGTCGATCCGCTTGTTGAGGCGCTCGTTCAAAATGTCAGGCTTGGAATATACCCAGAACATGAGAGCCTGCCAAGGCGCAGGTGACGTCTCTGATGCTGTGCGTTCCGCTTGCTGCTGGGCGTAGATCTCAGAGGCACGCTTCCCGGTGGAGAGGAAGATCTCAAGCGACCGCTTGATTTTGCGGCGGTCGTCAGGATGCCACCGCTCGGCCATGGCGGGGTCGACCTCTTGTAGTCGCTTGTAGATGACATTGGTAGGCTCATCCAAGATGGGGAACTGTGAGATGGTCTCGTCCTGGGACCGGAGCTGCGTGTCGTCATCCTCGAGCTCTGCTGCGGCGACGATGGTGTCGTCGAAGAGAAGCGAGTTGATGTAGTAATGCGTGCCGCCGACGATGACAGGGAGCTTGCCCCTGCTGCGGATCTCTTTGATGAGGCGCCGAGCTTCTCTGGCGAAGTAGGTGACGGTCCACGTGGGCTCGCTGTGGTCTATGGTGGCGAGCAGGTGGTGGGGGATGCCTCGCTGCTCTGCTTGCGAGATCTGGTTTGTGATGATGGGCAGGCCTCTGTACATCTGCATGGCGTCGGCGTTGATGACTTCGCCGTTGAATCTGACGGCCAGATCTACCGCGAGCTAGGGGCCGGCATGTCAGGGCCGGTGTTGCGGACAAGAAGGGGCTGGCACGTACATCAGACTTGCCGGTGCCTGTGGTGCCCATAACAGCCACCAGCGGCAATGTGGGTGGAAGTCGAGCCATGGTGCAAGCATAACGACGCGGCAGCCAGTGTCCCAATCGTGCTGCGTACATGTGCAGCCCTGGGGAAGACGTCGGGCTTGGGCTGCGTATGCCACGTGGAGAGCGGAAGGCTGAGTCACAGCCCTACGATGTTGAAAACGCCACCTGCAACGGGCACTTGCACGAATGTCGAGGAGATGAGGAAGCTGCAGACTGCCCAGGTGTGCCGTGCAGTGGGCGGCGGAGGCTGCCGAATCCACTCGCGACAGACGGCATCACTTGGCGTCGTGGATTGTCATCAGCATCAATCCTGAGGGTCGACGGTCACCATCACTGCTTGGATCCAGGATGTCATTGCCCATTACATCCGGGGCTGTCTCGCAACACAGCCATCTTGTCCAAGATTAACAGTCTCTAGGTCTGGGCTCACTCCGGCCGCCAGACATGAAGCTCTTGTTTCGTGCTTTGGTTATGTCAGCCTGCTCGCGCGCGGGCAGAGAGCTCCTGCAATTAGCAGGGGTGGGGCAGGACAAAGACCCTGAGACCAGGGATGCTTCCAGAATGGACACGAGCACAGAAGCAATGCGCGGCCTGGCTGGACACTGTGGTCACAATGCTTTGACAGTCATGGTGCTGGACAAGTGTCCACAAGGCGTCTGACCAGCAGACACCACACATTGGGGATGTCAATTGATTCATAAGGAAACAGCTGAAGCATGCCTCTGCTCCTCTTTGCAACCAATTTCCGGAAAGAAGGTCGACAGTCTCCTCAAGGTAGCCCGACTTGAAGCTGGCATTGGAGATTCAGGGTAGCTCCAACTTGGAAGCTTCCCCCGGTTTTTGAGCAGTGCAGCCAATCGCGAGCTCGCAGGCCCCAATCTCCCACGCCCCGAACTGGACACATTGTCGCAGCCAGCCCACAATTCTTTTGAAGCCAGATCTGCTGCGACCGAGTGGCAGCGCACCTTGTGGCGAGCCACGCCAACTCCCTGAAGTGTGCACGCCTCCTTCACACCCTCCTCCATCCTCCCTCCTTGCACATCACCACACGGACATTCTCTTGCGCGACGATACAGCACAGTCCGGCACAGGGCTCTCCCGTCGCTCTCCCCATTTGTCCCGTCCTCTTCGCCCTTCTCTTCTTTCTGGCCAATTCCAAACACCGTCACAATGAGCAGCCGTAAGTCCGCCTTCTGCCCCTGCGCGCCCCTTTCGAGCGCTTTCGAACCATGCTACGAAGATGCCGTTGGGCACCAATGAGGAGGCATGTGCATTGCGCAAGGCGAGAGCCCTTGATTGCCTGCTTGCTGCATCAGCATCAAGACCGCACACGCCGTCCTCTGCACCTCAATTGGCCACAACAGCACTGGTCTCAGGATGTACTGGCTAACATTCGCCCTCTCTGCGCAGTCCGGTTTCTCGACCTCGTCAAGCCCTTTGTGGCGTTCCTGCCCGAGGTGCAGGCTCCCGAGTCCAAGGTTCCCTTCAACCAGAAGCTCATGTGGACGTCTCTGACGCTCCTCATCTTCCTGGTCATGAGCCAGATGCCCCTTTACGGCATTGTCTCGTCCGACACCTCCGACCCTCTCTACTGGCTGCGCATGATGATGGCCAGTAACCGTGGTACCCTGATGGAGCTCGGTATCACCCCTATCGTCTCGTCCGGCATGGTCTTCCAGCTCCTCGCTGGAACCCACATGATCGACGTCAACCTCGACCTCAAGTCCGACCGCGAGCTGTACCAGACTGCCCAGAAGCTCCTTGCCTTCATCCTGTCCTGCGGTACCGCCACCGTCTACGTCTTCTCCGGCCTCTACGGCCCGCCCTCTGACCTCGGCGCCGGTATCGTCTTCCTCCTCATTCTCCAGCTTGTCGTTGCCGGCATGATTGTCATTCTGCTCGACGAGCTCCTCCAGAAGGGCTACGGTCTTGGCAGCGGTATCTCGCTCTTCATCGCCACCAACATCTGCGAGTCCATCATGTGGAAGGCCTTCTCCCCGACCTCGATCAACACCGGCCGTGGTCCCGAGTTCGAGGGTGCCGTCATTGCCCTCTTCCACCTCCTGATGACCTGGCCCAACAAGCAGCGTGCTCTGCAGGAGGCTTTCTACAGACAGAACCTCCCCAACATCATGAACCTGCTCGCCACCCTCGCCATCTTCGCCGCCGTCATCTACCTCCAAGGTTTCCGCGTCGAGATCCCCGTCAAGTCTTCCCGTCAGCGTGGCGCGCGCGGCTCGTACCCCGTCCGCCTCTTCTACACCTCCAACATGCCCATCATGTTGCAGTCTGCGCTCTCGTCCAACGTCTTCCTGATCAGCCAGATGCTCTACTCTCGCTTCTCCGAGAACCTGCTCGTCTCCATGTTCGGTGTCTGGGAGGCCAAGGAGGGCTCTGCCCAGCTCTCGCCCGTCTCCGGCCTGGTCTACTACATGTCTCCTCCTCTTAACATGAAGGATGCCCTGCTCGACCCGGTCCACACCGTTGTCTACATTGCCTACATGCTGACCGCCTGCGCCGTCTTCTCCAAGACCTGGATTGAGGTGTCTGGCTCCAGCCCCCGCGACGTCGCCAAGCAGCTCAAGGACCAGGGACTCGTCATGGCCGGCCACCGCGACCAGAGCATGTACCGCGAGCTGAAGCGCATCATCCCCACTGCTGCCGCCTTCGGCGGTGCCTGCATTGGTGCCCTCTCCGTTGCCAGTGACCTGATGGGTGCCCTCGGCTCCGGCACTGGTACTCTTCTCGCTGTCACGTAAGTTTTTGTCTGCTCACGCCGAGTTTGTTTCTTTGCGCTAACTAGCTTTCTTCAGCATCATCTACGGTTACTTCGAGATTGCCGCCAAGGAGGGCGACCTCGCTGGCATGAAGGGCATGATCATGGGCTAAGCAGCCTCCTAGTCATGTCTTGAACATGCCAACAAACCACAGCGCTCTTCTTCAGGCCACGACCAATACCTCACCACGTGTACCACTATAACGGAACAGAAGGAAACAAAAGTTGTCTTTGATGATTTTGGTGGGGACTGGGCAAGGCAGGGAGAAGAGCGTGCCGTGGGCCATCCGCTCAGAACTGTCCACGGTGGATAGACTCTGCAGCGGAGTGTATCTGTCTCCAAGATATGTAGTCGCAATCTAAGTGCCGGTCAATTGGCACTGAAAAGTTGAATGTTGAGTTTCCATGTGTACATATGTGTTGCCTGAAGTCGTCTTGTACTGCATGGCTCTGCGATCCAACATCGAATAAGCACGCTGCCGAGAGTGTCCACTCATCCCATTGTCCAGAGAAATTCCACGTGCGACCATGTTGCTTTGCTCAAGCACTTGCTCAAGCAACGAAGAAACTTGACAATGAATGAAACCCTCTTTCAAGGCGAACGTTGGCATACCTTTGCGTGACTACCTCGCGGACAAATCTGGCGTTGGCGAGCTTCCCCGCATGGTGGAGCTGTGCCAGCTGTCCCGCTGGGCCCCCAACTCCCCGCGAGAACTTCGGGGCCGGTGGTGCCCGCCTGCCGAGCGGTGGGCCCTGGCGGCAGAAGGTCGGCCCAGGTCAGCCTGCTCATTGGGCAGAGCGGCCTGAGACGGATGCCCATAGGCCTGACTCTGGCAAGCTCGAGAGTTCGAGATCCACCACTGTCCCCGGACCTGCCACGGAGTATCTCCGGAGCCGGTGATCACTCCAGCCATGTTCTGCTGCTGCGCGGCGGCGGCAGCAGCTTCGGGGGGCTCGGCGCTGTCCTGACGACGACGGGCTTATCACCCTGCCCGTGTTACGAGCGCGGCAAGACCCATACGGGCTCCAGGAACCGGCACTGCGCCTACGTGTGCCCAGGCCGGACCCAAAGACGACAGTACATAAACAGCCGCTGCTTGCCCTCCTCCGCATCTTCTGGCCATCACATCTCTCATCTTGCTTTCTTTCCCTAGTATCTTCCGCGGACACGACTGTGAAGATGGCTGTCAAGACTGATATAGAGGCTGTACTGCAGTCCCTCACCCTTGAGGAGAAGGTACGAGGCATCCTCCCCCAAAATGTCCATACCACTCACTTCCAGGAATACTCACAATGGCCCTACCAGATTTCCCTGCTCGCCGGTGCCAACTTCTGGGAGACGGTCGAGGTGCCCGGCAAGGTCCCCAGCGTCAAGACATCCGACGGCCCCAATGGCGCTCGCGGCGCCGACTTCTCTGGCGGCACACCCGCGGCGTGCTTTCCTGCCGCCAGCTGCGTGGCCGCGACTTTTGACACAGCCGCTGCCTACAAGGTCGGCGAGGCCCTGGCCGACGAGACTCACTCCAAGGGCGCCCGCTGCCTGCTTGCCCCGACCGTCTGCATCCACCGGCATCCGCTCGGTGGTCGCAACTTTGAGAGCTTCAGCGAGGACCCCCTCCTCGCCGGCAAGCTGTCGTCCCAGGTCATCCAGGGCGTCCAGTCCAAGGGCGTCGCGGCCACAATCAAGCACTTCGCCGCCAACGAGCAGGAGACGGACCGCTTCACCGTCAACGAGACCGTTAGCGAGCGGGCCCTGCGCGAGATTTACCTGCGGCCCTTCGAGATCGCTATCAAGGAGGCCAAGCCCTGGGCCGTCATGACTGCCTACAACCACGTCAACGGCACCCACTGCGACTCCAACGACTTCCTCCTCAAGCAGGTCCTGCGCGGCGACTGGGCCTGGGACGGCCTCGTCATGTCCGACTGGGGCGGCACCAACAGCACCGCCGCGGCCATCAACTCCGGGCTCGACCTCGAGATGCCCGGCCCCACCCGCCTCAGGAAACCCGAGGACGTCATCGCCGCCATTAAGGCCGGCAAGACCAGCGAGGCCGCTGTCGAGGAGCGCGCCCGCCGCGTGCTCAAATTCCTCGACATCCTTAAGGTGTTTGAGGACCCGGAGACGCCGCCCGAGCAGGCCATTGACAAGCCCGAGGTCCGCTCCCTGATCCGCGAGACCGCCGGGCACGGCGCCGTCCTGCTCAAGAACGACCACGGCATCCTGCCCCTGTCCAAGGACAAGGTAAAGGGCAAGAAGATTGCCGTGCTGGGGCTCGCCAAGACCGCGCTCGCCCACGGCGGCGGCAGCGCCAGCGTCAACGCACACTACAAGATCACCCCCTGGGACGCGCTGCAGTCTGCCCTCGGGGACTCGGCTGAGCTGTCGTTCTCCCCAGCCTTCCACACCCAGCGCTTGCTCTCCCCGATCGCCAAGGACGACCCGGCCGTCGGCAGCGTCACCGGCCTCGACGGCAAGCCCGGCTGGACGATGGAGTGGCGCAACGTCAAGACCAACGAGGCCGAGGACACCACGCACGGCGTCTCCGAGTCGAATCTACTCCTGGCCCCGGACAAGGGCGTCGGCAAGATGGTCGCATTCGTCGGCGACTTCACGCCCGCCGAGTCCGGCGTGCACTATCTGGGCTGCACGGGCCTGGGGTCCGCGCTTGTCCACATCGACGAGGAGCTCGTCTTCGACCAGGGCGGCCCTTGCAAGGACGCGATGGGCTTCCTCTTCGGCGCGCTCAAGGAGGACGAGTTCACGCGCGACTTCGAGGCCGGCAAGACGTACCGCATCTGCATCGAGAGCAACCCGCCCAGCGGCATCAAGGGCCTCGAGCTGCTCAACGACCGCGCAGCCGTCCGGCTGGGCCTGCAGCCCGCGTCGGCGCACGACAGGGACCTCACCTCCGAGGCCGTGGCCGCGGCCCGGGACGCCGACTACGCGCTCATCTTCACGGGCCACGACCCCAAGTGGGAGACCGAGGGCCAGGACCAGGCCTCGTTCCACCTGCCCCGGGCCGGGTCGCAGGACGCGCTCGTCGCCGCCGTCGCCGCGGTGAACTCCAACGTCGTCGTTGTCAACTCCACCGGCGTCGCGGTCGCGCTGCCCTGGCTCGAGCAGGTATCAGGTCTCGTGCAGGCGTGGTTCGGCGGGCAGGAGTGCGGCAACGCCATCGCCGACGTCATCACCGGCGCCGTCACGCCCGAGGGCAATCTCCCCTTCTCGTGGCCTCGGCAAATCGAGGACGCGCCCGCGCACGGTAACTTCCCCGGCGAGTACGACGCGCAGGGCCAGCTGCAGGTCGAGTACAAGGAGGGCGTGTTCGTCGGGTACCGGCACTACGACCGCGTCGATGCCAGCAAGCTGAGGTTCCCCTTTGGCTTCGGGCTCTCGTACACCACCTTTGACGTGGGCAACCTCTCTGCCTCGCGCACGGGCGGCGGCGGCGGCGATGCGTTCGCGCTGTCCGTCGACGTGGCCAACACGGGCAACCTCGCGGGCGGCGTGCTGGTCCAGGTCTACGCTGGGCCCGTCACGCCCCGGGAGGACTGCCCCGTTAAGCAGCTCGTCGCGTTCCAGAAGGTGCGGCTCGGGGCCGGGGAGAAGAAGGCTGGGGTGCAGCTCACGGCGTCCGCGCGGGATCTGGGGTACTTTGACGAAGGCAGGGGCAAGTGGGTTGTGCCCAAGGGCAAGTACAGGTTCATCCTGGCGCGGAGCGCGGCCGAGGAGGTCGGCTCCGTGGAGGTCGAGGTTGCGGAGGAGCTGGTCTATGCTCCGTAGAATGTGTGAAACTTGGGTATGTTGAAGCACATGCGGGTGTGTAACACTAATACACAAGATATCTCCCAGGGACTGGAGAGAGAGAGAAAGAAGATATTTATTGTACATAGATCTTCACTTTGGGCATCGAAGCCCCGGCTCTACGAAGCGCTGGATATAGAATCAAAGAGACATGCGTCATTATCCAAGTTAGATTATCAATCAAGGCTCAGCTGTGCGGGATTCTGTTGCTGGCTATCGCTGTCAAGCAAGATCCGATCCCGGGGAGGCCGTAGATATGCTCAGCACGTCTGGCTGGCGCTTGTCAGTCTTGTTTGGTACAGCAGGTATCGCTTTGTCTCTCTCACTCTCCTCTTCGTCTCGGGTTACCACTTTTCCCTGTTGTCACCCAATTTTGTAAAAGATACATTCGGAGGTAAAGTCTTGAAATTAGGAAAATCCAAATAGCAATAACGAGCAGTCTAGAATGTTGGTTTCCCATCACAAAATTATTGTGTTTTTGAGTAGCACTTCTTGTGATATTTTTGTCCATAATTGAATTTCTAACAAATTGCATTTGGGTACATTCAGGGCAACCAGATGCAGTTTCCTGTTTCTCAATCCAATCCATCCGCCGGTACCAGGTTTAGCTCAACGCAAAACGTCGAATCTCTTTCCGCACAATGCTCTGGTCCATGCATATATCCTGCTACACAACCTACATGAAGCACACGCGTCCCAGACACTTGATACGAACGCGCGCGCAAGAAAAAGGTCAGAGAATGCTTGGTATTCTCAGCGCGAGGGGCCGTACGCCTTGTTGGCCCTGCCAGTGAACGATGCAACAACCACTGGAGTGCGTGAATGATGAGCTAGCACGTTCAGATGAAATTGTAGCCGTGCTGCAGGCTGTCGCCTTTCCCCTTCAGGTTTCAAAGTTGCGCGCATCGCTCAAATTTTGGACCACTTGACATGTACACGGCAGTATCCTGTCTGGACGACCTGGGGTTTCGCCCGGAATTGGCCCGGAGTTCGCTTTACACCATATGAATCGATGCCTGGAGGGCAGAGTGGGTGACTTGATGGAGCTGCTCCGCGGGGCCAACCCGCCCTGTTAGGAGCATCCGGGGTAAGCCCACTTCCCCGCACTTCAGAGCTTCCCACAGGGGGTGGTGATCATCGACAGAGACCAGGGCACTGCCCACATGGAAGCTGGAAACCACTGCAATTGCAACCCTCCCCCCACACATGGGTCCTGCGGGAGACGGGGGGATGGAACCACACGACTGCGCGTGCGAGACACTGGGCGTGATGGATGACACCTCGATCAGCACGGCGTGCGGGGTTGGGGAGGGCAGCCACCCAGATTGGCCGTGGGTCGATGCCGCAGCTCCCGTCTGGGAGGCCCGGCTGGGCTGGGCATGCCGGAAGTATCGAGCCGCAGGGTCAATTTCCGGGTCAATTGATGTGTGGAGTGTGGCGTGACTTTGGCAGTGCTGCGGGAGGGTTCAAGGAGGGCACCATCCCGCTCTTGTACCTCGAGCTGCCGCCCAATGGCTGCTGTCGTCTGCGGATGGGGTGGCTGCCTCGGATCGGCCTAAGGCGTATATACGACGGACGAAGGGTATGGCGTACATGGCGTGTGTATGTCGAGTTGGAAGCGCGTCGCGGTTCGCAGGAATGGGACTGTCGATGCACGAGCTGCGTCAGCGAGTCTGGGGAAGGCACCAGGTTGAGACCCAGACGCGGGGTCGCGTGCTTGGCTGCCCAGAGGTCGCTGCCCCTGGTCTTGGCGGCCAGCCAGGGTTTATCGATAGCCTTCCCGCGACCTCCGTCGCTCCTCCCGACGCCGCGCCTCTTCTCCTCTCCCTCCATTGTGTCCCCTTTCATCCTGGCTTGATTTCGAGTTCTGTGGCCTGCGACTCGTGGAATGGGATTGACATTGTGATTTCCTCTCGTCTCTGGCCAGACACAGCTGAGCAACTGCGGCAAGTAGCTCCAGCCCTGGCAAGCTACACCACCCTGGCTGTCCCACAGCGACATCGGCAGGGCACCTCTTTGGCACTTACTGCCATGCCCGGTTTCGCAACATAGAACGGCGCATTGCTCTTTTTTGCACGTACCGCATCATCCTCGCCCCAAGAGTCGCAGTCATGAAGCCGTCGCCTTCGCTTCTGCTGCTGCGCTCGCCTGCACTCGCAGCCGGCGGCCACCACCAGGCGCCATGCTTCTCCAACCGCGCCCAGTCACGCTTCTCAGGTGTGTCCTAGTCCCTGCATCCCCTCCTCGTGGCTGTTCCCCGTGTGCTGAGATAGACTGCGCGCCAGCGTCCTCGTCCAAGCTGCTTGTCGTTGCAACCCCGCGACGCTGGAAGCACGCGGCGTCGGCATCGTCGACCTCGTCGTCCGCGAGCACGACTGCGGGGCCGGCCCGGAAGCCCGTGCTCCTGCCGCGGCTGGGCCCCTCGACGAGACCCATCAACTCCACGTGGGAGCCGCGCACAATCCCGGCCACCAGCTACTCCACCGTCACTGCCGCTGCTGAGGAGGAGACCGCCACCCAGGACCGCTCCGGCCTCACTGTCGGCGTCCCCCGCGAGACCTACGCCGACGAGCGCCGCGTCGCCATCACCCCGCAGAATGTCACCCTGCTCAAGAAGAAGGGCTTCGGCAATGTCGTCGTCGAGCGCGGCGCCGGTGTCGAGGCTGGCTTCCTCGACGAGGCTTACGAGGCTGCCGGCGCAACCGTCGTTGACCCGGGCCACGTCTGGGGCCAGGCCGACATCGTGCTCAAGGTCAGAGGGCCGAACCCGACCGAGATCGACCGCATGAAGCCCGGCACCACCATCATCTCGTTCCTCCAGCCCGCCCAAAACAAAGACCTCGTCGACCGCCTCTCGCAGCGCAAGGTCACGTCCTTCGCCATGGACAAGGTGCCCCGCATCTCCCGTGCCCAGGTATTCGACGCCCTCAGCTCAATGGCCAACATTGCAGGCTACAAGGCCGTGCTCGAGGCGTCCAACAACTTTGGCCGCTTCCTCACGGGCCAGGTCACTGCGGCCGGCAAGATCCCACCCTGCAAGGTACTCGTCATCGGGGCTGGTGTGGCTGGTCTGAGCGCAATCGCGACAGCCCGCCGCATGGGCGCGGTCGTCCGTGGATTCGACACGCGCTCAGCCGCTCGCGAGCAGGTCCAGTCGCTCGGCGCCGAGTTTATCGAGGTCGAACTCGAGGAGGACGGCTCCGGAGCAGGAGGTTACGCCAAGGAGATGTCCCCCGAATTTATTGCTGCCGAGATGAAGCTGTTCACCGAGCAGGCCCGCGAGGTCGACATTATCATCACTACCGCTCTCATCCCTGGCAGACCTGCTCCCAAGCTTATCACCAAGTCCATGCTTGAAGTCATGAAGCCCGGTTCCATAGTCGTCGATCTCGCCGCCGAGGCCGGCGGAAACTGCGAAAAGACTGAGCCGGGCAAAATGACCACCTACAAGGACGTCAAAATCATCGGTAGGTGGACTAAGAGACCAAAAATGACAATGTTTAGTGTCCACTAACACACAATCCAGGCTACACGGATCTCCCCTCTCGACTCCCTACCCAATCCTCGACTCTGTACTCGAACAACATTGTGAAGCTCCTGCTGTCCATGGAACCGAAGGAGAAGACGTTTGGCATCGATCTCAGCGACGAGGTCGTGCGAGGCGCCATCGTCACCCACAACGGAACCATCCTGCCACCCGCTAAGCCCTCGAACCCTTCTCCAGTAGCTGCCCCTAAGCCCGCGCCCAAGGTCGAAGAGGCGGTTGTGGCACTTACCCCGTTCCAGACCAAATCTCGTGAAGTCGCAGCAGTCACGGCTGGCATGAGCGGCGCGCTCGCTCTCGGCACATTCACCGGGCCACTGTTCATGGGTAACATGTTCACATTCGCCTTGACCTCGCTCATCGGTTACCGTGTTGTATGGGGCGTCAGCCCTGCCCTGCACTCTCCCCTCATGAGTGTCACCAACGCTATTTCTGGTAAGTTGGACGCGCTCTACGAGAGTTGAACATCGCTAATATCACCTAGGAATGGTCGGTATCGGTGGTTTCTTCGTCATGGGCGGCGGCTATCTGCCCGAGACTCTACCTCAGTGCCTCGGTGCCGCCTCTGTTCTGCTCGCATTTGTCAACATTTCAGGAGGCTTCGTCATCACAAAGCGCATGCTTGACATGTTCAAGAGTAAGCCTGTCTCCTTCATTATCAGAAGCTAGCACGCTAACCTTTTCGCCAGGACCGACCGATCCGCCGGAGTATCCATGGATGTGGGCGATCCCGGCTGCCATCTTTGGTGGCGGCTACATCGCAGCGGCAGCTACTGGCGCGACCGGACTCGTCCAAGCTGGCTACATGGTCAGCTCGGTCCTCTGCATCAGCTCCATCTCCAGCCTGGCCGCACAGTCTACAGCTCGCATGGGCAACGTGCTCGGCATGCTCGGTGTCGGCTCTGGTGTTCTTGCTTCGCTCCTGGCCGTTGGTTTCAGCCCAGAGGTCCTTACTCAGCTCGGCACACTCGCAGTCATGGGTGGTGCCCTCGGCTTCCTCATTGGCAAGCGCATAACCCCGACAGACCTCCCGCAGACAGTCGCGGCACTGCACTCGGTGGTTGGTCTCGCCGCTGTGCTAACCAGCATCGGAAGTGTCATGGGTGACCTATCCCACGTGACGACCTTGCACCTCGTTACGGCATACTTGGGTGTCCTGATCGGAGGCATCACCTTCACAGGCTCGATTGTGGCGTTCATGAAGCTTGCTGGCAAGATGTCGTCGCGACCTGTCAAGATCCCCGCCCAGAACCTCGTCAACAGCGGCATGCTCGCCACCAACATCGCCACAATGGGCGCCTTCATCACCTTGGCCCCTGGCTCGCCCATGATTGCAGCGGCCGCGCTCGGTGCGAACACCATCCTGTCCTTTGCCAAGGGCTTCACGACCACCGCGGCGATCGGCGGTGCTGACATGCCGGTCGTCATTACCGTGTTGAACGCCTACAGCGGCTTCGCTCTGGTGGCAGAGGGCTTCATGCTGCAGAACCCGCTACTGACATCTGTCGGCGCGCTGATCGGCGTCTCCGGCTCCATCCTATCGTACATCATGTGCGTCGCGATGAACCGATCGCTCACAAACGTGCTTTTCGGCGGCATAGCGCCGGCGGCGGAGACAGAGTACAAGGTGGAGGGCTCGATCACGAAGACGACCGTCGACGAGACAGCCGAGGCTCTGACCAACGCCGAGAGCGTCATCATCGTGGTGGGCTACGGCATGGCCGTCGCCAAAGCGCAGTACGCGCTCAGCGAGATCGTCACCATGCTCCGCGCCAAGGGCATCACCGTGCGCTTCGCCATCCACCCGGTCGCGGGCCGCATGCCGGGCCAGTGCAACGTGCTGCTCGCCGAGGCGAGCGTGCCGTACGACATTGTGCTCGAGATGGACGAGATCAACGACGACTTTGGCGACACGGACCTGACGCTCGTCATTGGCGCCAACGACACTGTCAACCCGATCGCCATGGAGCCGGGCAGCCCGATCGCGGGCATGCCGGTGCTGCACGCGTGGAAGTCGAAGCAGGTCATTGTCATGAAGAGGGGCATGGCGAGTGGATATGGTGAGTCTCCTCCTTCCCCTACTGTCGTCGGCGTCAGGGGTCCTGCCCTGGCAACAATGCACTGATCGACGCTGTGGAGCGGGGCTGAGCTAACACTTGATGCAGCTGATGTACCAAACCCGATGTTCTACATGCCCGGCACCAAGATGCTGTTCGGCGATGCCAAGGTTACTTGCGATGGTAAGTTCGAGCCCAAAACTTTTGCCTTGTATGGTTCTCTGGACCCCACGTGCTGACCAATACCTTTCTCCCTCGCACAGCTATTAAATCGGCCGTCGAGTCCCGCGGATAGATAAGAAGAAAGAGAGAAAGTTGTCGCGATTACATCGTTAAAGGGGAGAATGGAGATTCTCAAACATACAGCAACCGTACATACTGCAGTTTCTCTCCTTGTTACATATTCGAGATCTCATTCTCTTTGGTGGTGTTTTGCTGAGAATTCGTCGTTCACCTGTTCTCTGTTCAGCCTGCCGCTAGACTGTCTGCGTCCACCCGTACAGTTCATAGATGCGAAGCATGGCCATCTTTCAATCTAGCTCACTGTTTCAACGCCCCAAACTCTAGCAAACAGAAGTGACTCGGTCGTGCCGGATCGACTCTCAATCGAAATAAAATCCGGGCACGCTGTTTGCGAAGCATACATGCGTGCATGCATGTGGTGGGGCAAGCGCCATCGCAGGGTTGAAGGAGATCCATCAGATCGATCGGTCGGCAGCATGCCGCCGCGCGCCGTGGTGAGGAGCAAGGGGGTACCGGAGCAAGGCAGGGTTCCGCTGCTGGCCAAGCCTCCCCTGACGCAATGGCAGTGTGGCAGCTAAACAGGACTGTTTGACAGGTGGGAATGTGAGCGTAGCGGCGGAGCCAGAAAACTTGGAAAGACGGGAGAGAGGAAGGCATCCTGCTCGGAAAACAGCTTTCCCTGCTGGGCTGTGATCGTAAACTTTAATTAATTGAGGCAGACATGGCTGGCTCTTCCAAGTCATGGAGAGCCCAGTTGACTCTCGGACGGACAGGGGAGATAGTCGCTTGACGGAGCTCTCCTCTGTCTGGTGGGTGCTGGATGTAGTGATGCCTTACCTATGATGCCGATCCGATCGAGATGGTCTCCGTCGTTTGGATTCGGAGACTGCCAGGTGAAGAACACGGTTCCTGCTCAGACCAGTACTGCATGCAACCATTCGCTTGTGTGAAGTATCTCGAAAACATGTGCGCGAAGCACGCACAAACACTCCTGGGGGGGAACAATCACGTCATCTGTCGCATCTGTGAATCAAAAGATTGGGGAGGGGCTTAGTCGTTGCATTCATGTCTGCGTGATTCCAACCATTCTGTGACTGGGAAAAGAAAACCAGATGACCTCCTGCCTTGAGCAGGTAGATGTCGTGCCCGCGCGTGAGAAAAACATTAAGATCAATTATTGGGTATTATCGTTCCTTCCCCCTCTCTTTCTCGGGCCGGATTTCACCCCAGGCTACGAGCTCGTCGTCCACAAGACCACGTCGAAGCGTTCCCCGACGGCGAAAGACTCATTCCGTTGAGGGAGTTTACTTCTTGCTCCCAAATCCAGGCACGCTCGCCGGGACACTCGGCATGCTGGGCATGCTGGGCATGCTCACGCCGCCGATGCCACCACCGCCGCCGTTCTTGTTGCCGTCACTGCTCTTGCCGCCGATACCGGGGAGGTAGCTGCCCTTGTCGTCCTTGCCGCCGCGCTCGGCGCGGTTCGCGCCCTCCTTGGACGCCAGGTCGCCGATGGGCTGGAGGATGCCGCCCTGACCGAGAGTCCCCGCGGCGAGGTTGTGCACGCCGTCCTGCAGGTTGTCGACCTGCTCGATGCCGGTCACCTTGGTCTTGTCGAGTTGTTCTGTGGAGCCGGTGGCAAGGGTTAGTTGGGGGGGCTTCTCGTGTGTCTGGAGTGATACGGAAAGGGAGGAGCAAGAGGTAGTGCACTCACGCTTGGTCGCATAGCTCGCCTTGTTGTCCTTTGTGAAGTACTTGAGGAACGTGTCCTCGATCCAGGGCATCCAGACCTCGTACTGCTCGCCGTATTTCTGCTTGGCCCACTCGGTGTATGTCTGCTTGTCACCGCCATCCTTGGGGTGCTTGGGGGGTTGATCTTGGAGTACTGCCTGAGACATTTTGGGTTGTGCTGTAGCTAAGAAGATGTTGTGGTGTTGGTGTTGTTCTGATGTGTATGAAGGCTGTGGTTGTTGACTGTTCTTTGGTGCAGTGTTGGTGATGTATGCAAGGCGTTGAAGATGTCTGTCAGAATCAGCAGGGCGTAAATACCGGGACGATGACCTGGTTTATAAAGATGTCTGTTATGATATCACTCCATCTGCGTCGCATCATACATGGCACCCTGCCTGCCTGCGGCTGCAATGTCAATCATGTCTGAAGGGTCCCTTTTCCAGGGTTTCTATGTGTTCGATCGAAGAGTGCGTAATGGCCCCTCCCGTTTATTCTTTCCAACAGTCGAACCGGTCCCTGTGCCCAGTTTCAAGTCCTGGCGTGTGCCTGCCTGTTCCGACGTGCCAGCCGACATGACAGCCAATGAGACGAGTGGCACCTCGATCGGGGTCCGGCCGATGTGCTTCGAGAAGTGGATGAGCTCTGGACGATGAGGTCAAAGGTGTGGCTGCAGGACGTGTGGCTGCCTTCCCATCATTGTGGCTACGTCGTCATACGTCATGCTCTGGAAAACAGGGAAATCGAGGGCAGTGGGTTGCGTTGTGCTGTGGGTGTGAAGGCAGGGATATTGAACAGGGGGGCTCCCGTTGGCTCGGCAGGCTGGCATCACATCATCAGCCACACATCATCAGCACGCACATGGTAATTTGGACTACATTGCAGACCCTCTGATTGTCTTTGCAAGCCACATGTCGGTTCTTGCTTCTCCACGGAGTGCATTCTGGCGTCAGTGGCTGTGTGCGAAGCCACGGGAACGGCGATTCGCACCAATTAAGAAAAGTGGGACCGGCCACACAGGAAGATTGAGGCACACTTCACACTGAAGAGTCTGGAGTTGTGAGAAATGCATTGCATAACTCGAAATCAGGTAGGCGCAGAGGGACGTAGATCTGGAAGCCGCCGAGGCCAGAGTTCTGTGACCACTCTCTTCGGCGTGGTTGAGCTTACTCAGGGCTTGTGTTGTGAACCTTTGCCAGATTACAGTGACCACGAAACGTCCACTGGGTTGACCCTGTTTGCTGTTGGCCTGCTTTATGTTGCGAGCCTGATATTTCAACTCTCCAGGTGCTTCTCCAGGTGCTTCTCATGTACTAGTAATCCAGCCGCAAACTTCAGTGATCGCTGGGCTTAAAGTCGTTGCTGTGCAGGACAAATCACACAACTACTGCAGCGAGCCCAGGCAGGAATGGCCAGTACGACTAAGTCCGCGGGGCATAAGGTAGTCATGGCATTGAGAGCGCGTCGGTCCCGCAAACTATTTTGTGAAATTTCTACAAAGGTTGTGGTCGCACTGTTGGCATTGCGGTGCCGGCCAGGCAAAGCGCATGAGACCTCCCGTGTTGTGAAGCGCTGGACTGCTCGGGCGGGGCGCTCGAGCGGGTGACTGACCAGGATGATGACGCTATGGTTAGTGCGGAAAGCCCCAAAGCTTGGCTCTTGGCTTCGCTGAGCTTCAGCAGAGACACCAACATTGCTCGATATCGGGGCCTCGGAGATGCCCTTGGCACCACCCGGCAGGCTTTGCACGCTGTCGCTCCGCGAGCATTTTGGAGGCCGAGACGCATTGACCAGGCATATTAAGACAATTATCCAAAGACGTGAGATCTCGTGAACCAGGGGTGTTGGCACACGAGGTAGCGAGACGATCAGCACGATATTGATTGAAGTATCGCATAACAACCGAATGACTCAGCTTCCACGTCTAAGATAGATTTGCTAGCTGGATATGGACCTCATTCAAGCGGCAGTTTGAGCATCAATCAAGGCCGAGACACGTACACAGCTTAGATTGCCTTCTGCTTCAAGATGAGGCTTCTTGCATCGTCCCGCAGCCGGTGCTTGAGCGTAACTACCCCAACTGCCGACAGGGGCTTCGCTCGCCCAAACGGGAAACCTGAGCCACCCGCTCCAGGTCCGCCCCCAGCGGGAAGGGGGAAGCGCCGGCACGAACTAGCTTGGAACTCTAGCACACCATATCACAGCATCGGCAGACCAAATGGCAATGCAGATCCCCGCAATGGGCCCTTCCCGTGGGCTTGAAGTTTCCCCATGGAGATGGATCCAGTCAGTGTGGGTTTGGCTCCGTATCTCTCCACAAAGCTAACAATGGACCACCCGACTTCCTGGCGCTGCCATGCGACGAGCACGATGGCGATCACTCCGCTACTTAAGCACTGGAACGTCCTTCTCCTGAATGGCAGATAACAATCCGGTCGGTCTGCCAAGCAGTATCTGGTCCCTGCCCTCTTTGCCTGTAACCACTCACACCGTCACCATGGCCGGCCACACCGAGCCCGAGACCAAGCACGCCTCCACGGCGATGGCCTCGCAGCACGAACACTCACCGCCAGCGACCGACTTCCTGGCCCAGAGCGCAGACCAGGAGGAGCACCACCTCGGCGCGTGGGCGTCGGTCAAGGCGTACCCTTGGGCCTGCGCCTGGTGCGTCTACGCCTGCTGGTGTGTCGTCCTGCTCGGCTTTGACGCCCAGGCCGCCGGCGCCATCGTCGGCATCCCCCAGTTCCGCAAGGACTTTGGGTACGAGTTCGAGGGTGAGTACGTCCTTGAGGCGTACTGGCAGTCCCTGTTCAATGCTGCCCCGGTGGCTGCGTGAGTTTTTCCCCCGCATCATGTTCTCCAGCAGCACTCAGGCGGAGACCCTTGACCACCTTGCTGACGGCTGCATGTCCCATCGTAGTGCCACCTTTGCCTCCCTCGCTTCTGCCGAGCTCTCGGACGTCATTGGCCGCAGATGGGTCCTCGCGATTGCGTTGGTCTTCTCCTACATCGCCGTGGCGGTGGAACTCGTCGCGACCACGAACGCGGTCTTCTTCGCGGGCAAGTTTATCAATGGTTTCATGATTGGTACCATAGGGACAATTATGATCGGCTACATTGGCGAGGTAAGCAGGCCCCGACTTTCCATGCGGACATGCTTAGCGCGGGTTCAGCCATGTCACCGTCATGTTCGACGTTAGCCCCTGAAAGACAACATCAAGACAAGAGTTTGGCTAACAATCTCGATTTCTAATCAGATTGCACCCTTGGCGCTTCGAGGTGTTTTCACGGTCGGCGTTGGCGTTGCCTACGGCATCGGTCCGCTGCTCGCGTTTATCGTGATCAACTACACTGGCACAGTCGAGAATGCCTGGGCATACCGCACAGTCTTCTGTACCCAGTTTGGATTCGCCGGTGTTGCTACCATCTTCTGGCCGTTCATGCCCGAGTGAGTTGTACTCTTCTACGAGGACGACAGATCTGTGTGATACCACAAATCAGTCCCTGAATCTTGCAACTGCCAGGTACTAACTTGCATGTCTTGACAGGTCCCCATGGTGGCTGGCCCGCAAGAATCGCCGCGACGACACAGTCAAAGCCCTCGCGAAGCTGGGCTACACCGGTGACGAAGGCGTCAAGAAACTCGCCCTGATCGAGAGAACCCTCGACGAGGTCCGCACTGAGACCGAAGGGACGACATACATCGAGTGCTTCCGGGGCTCGAACCTCCGCCGGACGATGATTAGCATCATGCCCCTGATCATCCAGATCTTCAGCGGCATCACCTTCGTCGCGGGCTACTTCACGTACTACCTGCAGCTGGCCGGCTACGACACACAGACGAGCTACCGGCTGCAGATCGCCCAGCCCGTCCTCTCCATCGTCGGCAACATCATGGCCGCGAGCGCGATCGAGCGCGTGGGCCGCCGCAACATGACCTTCTACGGGCTCATCATCCTGACCATCTTCCTCTTCATCACGGGCGGCCTGGGCACGCGGACCGAGAAGCCCATGGTCGAGGGCACCGTCGCCTTCATCCTCATCTACAGTTGGTGGTACAACGTCTCCATCGGGAGCACCGCGTTCAGCTTGCTCGCCGAGACGTCGACGTCCCGCCTGCGCGTCAAGACCGTGGCCATCGGCTACTCGCTGCAGTCGGCGTTCAACGTCATGTGGCAGTTTGTCATCCCGTACATGTTCAACCCGGACAAGGCGAATCTGGGTGCCAAGATGGCCTTCATCTTCGGCGGCATCTGCTTCTTCTTCATCGGGTATTTGTTCTACTTCCAGCCCGAGACCGCGGGGCGCTCGTACCAGGAGCTCGATGAGATGTTTGCCAAGGGCGTGCCGTCGAGGCAGTTCAAGAGCTACAAGACGAGCATGCAGCTGCAGGCGGAGGGGGATCCGAAGAGGGGTGTTGCTTGAGCGATGATGTGCTGGGAGGGCGCGGAATTCCGTGAAGAAGCTTGGGCTGGCCACGGTTCAAATGGTCGCAAGATCTTTGAGATATGTACCCATGAACACGTCGGGAGATGCGGTTCACGACAGCTGCCCTCGACTTTGTCTGGGGAATTGACATAGCCAGGAGATTTATTGCGAAGGAAAGACCTCAAAATCTCGATGACAATGGTTCAAGAATCTAAAACGACTTCCGCATTGCCTGGCAGGTGGCAGACTCGCCACTTACACGATTGTGATGACATGCTTCTCAGTGCGCGATTCGCCCGGGCCTGAACCGATGACGGTGGCGCACTCTGACGAACGTGGTCCGCTGTCCTCTCCGTTGAAATAGTCCCGGAATGCATGGTGACACGTGCTGGAAAAATCGGCCCAAGTGGTACTGCTCTGCGACGGCTCAGTTGTGACGTTTGGCAAGGTCTCATGCCCCACCTCGAAATATCCCACTCGCACAAAACAGGCTTGGTCATCATCATGGCGTCGCAACATGATCCCAGTGGTCCAGACGTGCAGTTTTTGACCGGACTCAATGCCATCCACCGAGCATTTCCCCATTTTAGAGCAGTCGTTTGTCTTGCTTGGTAACCGTTTGAGCTTTGAGAAGACGGGCAGCAGGAAGACCTCACCGGTGACGGGATCAGTCTGCTCAGAGATACAGTCCATTGTCACCCTGGAGTCTAAGTCGGGCTCAAGTAGTGTATCCATAAAGTAACACGGTCTCCTTATGAATTCAGAGCCAACGCGGCCTTTCACGAGTGCAGAGCATGCCAGCGTGATCCAGCCTCCAACCAGGGCTCCGCATGGGTCTGGGCCTGCAGCTTGTACGACCGCTTCGAGTACCTCAACGAAATAGACCACGTCGTGTAATTCGGGATCGTGTCGTGCCATAGTATCAACAGGTCCGTCGATGGACGCCCACGACCACGAGGGCGCTCTCCACTTGGGTCTGGGACGTCTCTCTCTCTTATTAGTTTCCCAAAGGAGGTCCATGATGAGGGAACTTTTCCACAAGCCGGCCAGGTACTCGTCTCCTGTCAGCTCCCTCTGCCTGTGTGCGATCCCGGACAGAGCTATCAGCCGATCGCTAGGGACCGTGAGCGAGGTTGCAGAGTACGCAAACACGATTTCTCTCCAATGCCACGGCACACGCAACAGCCCTGCCTCAAAGCGTCTGATCTCTGCCGGGAAGCCGTCGGGGATGAACTCGGACGCTGCGCATGTTTGACATTCCCAGAAAAGGCCGCGATCCCCAAAATAGAGAGTCCGGCAGGGCAGTAGCCTCTCTTGCAGTGTCCAGCCGCGAGTAGCCAGGTGGGTCCTAGAGACAGACTCCGAGTACACAATTTGGGATGAAAAACTTCGAAGGGCGGAATATCGGGCGTTGCCCGCATCATCCACAACCGTAAGACGAGTTGTGAGCCCATGTCTGCGGTGTTTCAGCTCGGTGAAGAGTGTTCCGCATACACTGGTTGCACTCGAAGCTGCTATGTTGAGCATGGAGTTTCCATAGACTGAGCGCATCAGGCTGGCTTCGCGTGCCCAGTCTGTATTGTCAATCGGGTCCTGGACGATGCACAGAGCATCGATCCAGATATACCCGAGGCCGATGTCTCGGGCCACATTTATGGCTTCTCTCAAAATCCTGGGAAGCTGGGATACGGAAATGCCGTCAAGGAACGTGCTCATGTTCTCAGTAGTAAGCATGGTGAATGGTTCCACCCCCCAGCAGTAGCTCAGAGTTGCGTAGGATGGCAAAACGGTCCAGGCTTTTGTCAGCACAAGCCTTGGTGTCTCATTCTGTATGTCAACGAGTCGAGACGGCCAGTCGGAGCCTCGGGCGTCGTCTTTTGCACAGTCAGGGTGAGATGTGGTGCAATTGTGCAGCCAGGTCCTGGCGAGTTCCAAGGTCTCACGATCTTCTTGCCATAGCATTTGGCCTGCTCGACCGCATGTGTCAGTTAGTCCAAGATGATCACTACCATAGACTGTGTGGTTCTTACCTCGCGGATGCGGCAGCTCGAGGGTGAGCACGCCGGCGCGTCTCGGTGCATGAGCTGCGCCGTCGCCAACAACTTTTCCCGGGAAGTTGACCCAAACCTCACGACCCGTGAACCTGTCACTATCCGAAAGTTGTATGCCTATAGTACACGTCGGACGCTCGCCAATCAAGTGGAAGCGGGCTTCTATCTTGCGGTAAACGTCAAGCAGGGAGCAGACCTCGAGGCGTGCCAGGAGCAGCCCACAGAACTTGCACCCATTCCGGGCTGCTGCCTCAAGTTGAACAGTGTCAAAGGATCTCCGGTCTGCAAGAAATCGGAGCGGGGAGAGGTCCGGCCAGTTTGCAAGCAGGTGCTGACACTCAGCACAGTAACCCGAAGATACTGGTGTTTCCGACATCTCAAGTTGTATCTGTGCCTCGATGCTATCCAAGTCCAGCTTGTCAGACTGTAAGTCGCGTAAAACTTGCGATACGTTGTAGAGAATATCTTGATCGAACTCTAGGTAGGCCTGGTACCATGCTTGGATGGTGGAGAACAGAGGCGAATCTGCCATCATGCGTTGGCGCCAGCGAGGGTCTGATTTCAGCTGGGAAAATAGGGCACGTGTAGGTTGGTGTACGATGTTTGTGGATGATGAGGGGATGTACAGTGTACTCTTGTACTCTGCGGGGTTTGTCACGTGCCGCAGGCTCGCCTGCATAGAGCTCCCTACGCTGACGTTGTGGAATGCCATTCCTCTGCCACAAGTTGCTATTTACAACCTATTTAGGACCAGTCCTTTTGCCTCGGCACGATCAAAGCACACCATCTCTCCGCAAGAAAGGACCAAACATAATGTTACGGGCTGTTGTTTTAGGTGAGTCGCGAAGATGGACAAGTAGGAGCCATTGCTTTGCTACGGCGCTCAGGCAGGGTGGCGGAAGCCTTAAGCTTGCGCGAGTCTAGCTAAGGATTAGTCACGATTCGACGTGCGGCACACGAGCTTCAAGGCCTCAAGTATATGCCAGCTAATCTTGCATCAATATTCTTCGTACAAATGGGGTTCACAGGAGATGAGGTGAAACAGAAGATGACGATGAAAAAGTCTCTTAGAGGCTTGAGTAATAAAAAGAGGATAAGTGCATGGCATCTCTGCGTACGAGAAATTGAACGTGAGGTTCAAATTAATCCTTGTGGAATGATGGAGCTATTGAAAAGAGTAATCATAGGCTCGGGATGTAAAGAGTTCCTGTGGACCAGGTAGCAAGTAGAGCTCCAGAATATCATGCGCCAAAACAACGCCCTGAGTACATTCATACCTACGGTTCCAGTTGGCCAGCTCGGTTTTGCGCGATTCAAGTCTAGTCTCCATGCTCGGACATCAAGAAGTGGCGATCGAACTACATGTGTCGTGCA
Source organism: Microdochium bolleyi (assembly GCA_001566295.1). Lineage (NCBI taxonomy): Eukaryota > Fungi > Ascomycota > Sordariomycetes > Xylariales > Microdochiaceae > Microdochium > Microdochium bolleyi. The sequence goes on along the minus strand of KQ964248.1, from coordinate 3,069,437 downwards.
GCTAGACCTGGCGAGTGATGCGGCCGCCGTCAGCTTTGGTCCCCCGAGTACAGGTAGATCTGCGATGGGGGCAAGGATCAAAGTTGGAGCGAAGTGCAGACAAGCTTTTGTACAGCCCGATAGGGAAGGTTTCACTTTGTGCAGAGTCCTGTCACGCCATGGCCGTTCGGTCCGCGGCTGCATGGTGTACTGAAGCGCCAGTAGCCTTAAGCATGGAGTTTGCACCGTGAGCCAATACCAATCACACCTCCGGTCATGACTGTTTATCGAAGGGTTGAACTTCCCCATTGGTCTCTCCTTGCGCGAAGAAAATGAAGCGAAGTAGCCCTCAGCTGAGTGTGCGCAGCAAAGGTCCTGCCTCATCCAGGCCTGCGGCCGGCTCGGATCGCCCGACCAGATCTGCCTTCTCCAAGCAGCCTAGACGGAGCAAATGAAGGGGCGGGCGGGGGCCGGCAGTTGGTTCCCGCACGCATATCCAGCGCCAGGACAAATCCGGCAGGTCGGACGATTCGCCAGAGTTCGATCAGGGGCCGCCACTCAATCCCGTGCAATCGCTGGCTGCGTGCCAATGGGGATCCCGCACGAATCCAGAAGGTGTTGCCTGCGAAACGCCTGCCAAATCATACCTTCCCTGTGCACGTGGTCCGTTGTGGCTCCGTGCCGATCATCGTCCACATTCCAGCGCGGGCAGCCCGTGGTCCCTGTCTGGGGGCCCGGACCCGTCAAAACATGTGTATAAGACACTGGCCCAGCCTCCGGTGCCCAGAAGGTTTGGTCCCCTTCTCATCGCCAAGCCTGCAGACTCGCTGTGCAGAAAGCTTAGATCGACCTCCATCATCATGAAGTTTCTCCTCGGCGCCTGCAGTCTCCTGGGCCTTGCCTCGGCGGCCACCCTCCAGCCGCGCAAGGTTTCGTACGATGGCTTCAAGGTCGTCCGCGTGCCCGTCGGCATGGATGCCTCCAAGGTGACCGGCATCGTGCAGAAGCTCGGGCTGTCCACCTGGAAGGGTGCACCCAAGGCTGGCCACTTCGCCGACATTGTCGTTGCCCCCGAGAAGCTGGGCGCCTTCAACAAGGAGACCCAGGGCATGGAGATGTCCGTCCTGCACGAGGATCTCGGCCGGTCCATCGCCGCGGAGTCCGAGTTTCCAGACTTCTCTGGTAAGAACTGCACCCTGCTTCTCACAAGACCAGTCAACTGACAGTCACAACAGCCGCTGCCGTCAATTCGACGTGGTTCAACTCGTACCACGCCTACGCCGACCATCTCGGCTTCCTCCGGGGTCTTCAGCAGCAGTACCCCTCGCAGTCCGAGATCGTCACCTCGGGCAGCTCGCTCCAGGGCAACGCCATCACGGGCATCCACCTCTTTGGCAGCGCCGGCAAGGGCGTCAAGCCCGCCATTGTCATCCACGGCACCGTGCACGCCCGCGAGTGGATCGGCACCATGGTCGTCGAGTACTTTGCCTACAACCTGCTCACCAACTACGCCTCCAACAGCGAGATCAAGGCCTTTGTCGACAAGTACGACTTCTACTTCTTCCCTGTCGTCAACCCGGACGGCTTCATCTACACACAGACCACCGACCGCATGTGGCGCAAAAACCGCCAGACCACCTCGGGCTCGTCGTGCCTCGGCCACGACATCAACCGCAACTGGAACTTCCAGTGGTCCGCCACCGGCGGCGCCTCGACGGACCCCTGCGCCGACGACTTCAAGGGCACCTCGGCCGGCGACACCCCCGAGTTCAAGGCGCTGTCGTCGTGGATGGCGGGCATCAAGAAGAAGCAGGGTCTTAAGCTCTTCATCGACTACCACGCGTACTCCCAGCTCTTCATGACTCGTGAGTTGCCCTCTATTTCTTTCCCGTTCCATTTCCAACCACCACTGCTAGATCATACTAACACCAAAGCTATAACAAGCCTACGGCTACTCCTGTTCCGCCGTCGCGCCCAAGAACACGGAGCTGCAGTCGCTCGCCAAGGGCGCCGTTGCCGCCATCAAGGCGCAGTCCGGCTTCGACTACAAGTACGGCCCCATCTGCAGCACCATCTACAAGGCCACGGGCAGCAGCGTCGACTACGTCAACGACGTCATCGGCTCCGAGTACACCTTCACCTCGGAGCTGCGCGACACGGGCCGCTACGGCTTCGTCCTGCCTGCCGCGCAGATCGTGCCCAGCGGCCAGGAGGCGTACGCCGGGTTCCGGTACCTGCTGCTGAACATGCGGTAAAGACTCCGTGTCGAGTGAAGCATGGGGAGGGGCTCTAAGTACATATATATGTGGCTCATGAGTCTATTACAAGCTTATGAACAACGTATTTGAACATATTTCGAGGGCTAGAGTGTGTACATACATCAACCTGCGTTTCTCCTATCAAGAATCATGACCTTTGCGTGAAGGTCGCTCCTCATTTCCAATACCCAGCTGTGACCGCCTTCGTTGTGAACTCTTTTTCAATCTCTTCACTTTTGATGAACAGCATCTTTCTCGAGGCGCTGAAGGCAACCAGAACGGCTGCAGCTGAGCTGAGTCAGTCCACTTTGTAACATTCTCCAAGTGTGTCGAGATTATGTGGATTTGACTCAATCATAGCGCGGACGACTGCATAGTCGGTGCTACTGTCTGGAGGCCAGAAGCAAAGGGTGATACGGCGGGCAGCGGGGTATATTCATTCAGCCACCGCCTCTAACCAGGCTGATCGAATAGCAGAAACGACATTTTACTTTGTGGAACCTCCATAAGTCACGGTAAATTCAGCAAATACAACTAATCTTGATGTCTTCTGAGCCAGGACCACCCTGTTGGGTGTCAATAAGGGTACATTTAGCGAGCGGCGAGTCCAAGACCGATATCAAGCCGCGTCTGACGCCCTCACATGCAAGGGGGCCATCTGGCTAGGCTTCATGTCCCGTTTCCGTTCAGTATATTGTCATCAGGTACCGTGTGTGAGGACTGGTCTCGTCTGGACCGAGTACCTCCGCACATACGGCCTCGGCCGTCGCCCTACCCTCGCGCCACATGACGTTCGCAAAGTCATCATAGTCGTCAATCTGAAAGATGTAGAAGGAGTGCAAAGGCGTGCCTTGTAGGTATAATTTCCCTGCAAATGGGACTCTCCGGTATTCGAAGCTACCGATTCTGCGGAAAGACCCCTTCCCCTTGTCGTGTCGTTGCAGGACGATCCCAGCAGCAATGGCCGTTACTGACACCTCTTCTGAGTTTTCGGGAATTTCGGGTCCTGCGATGTACTCCTGCGGCGCAACGTAATTTCCATCGCTTCCCACGGTCGTGGTAAGCAAGTACACGATACTGTTGGTGGCGGTTGCGGCCTCAATATCATAATCGATGGATACTAGGAACCTTTTGTTACTGGATTCGAAAAGGACCCTTTGATAAAGCGGTTTGTCGTATGAGGGGCACAAAAGTTTCCCGCGCGCGAGCTGGAAGAACTCCAGGGAGATGTGACCCGCAGTCACGGCGCCGCAAGTGTCTGGACCTGCCAACGTTGTCGACACCTCTTTCACCCTCACGTGCTCCCGGAGCCAGCTGTGTGGCCTGCCTTCCCTGATACTGGTGGCAAAACGGTAGGAATGGCCGCGGTTGAAAGGACCATCGACCGATGCCCAAGACCACGACGGTGCCCGCCACGCCGGCTTCTGGCGGGTTGGTCTGACGCGCCACGGCAGCTGCCTTACGAGTTCCGCACGCCACATTCCTGCGAGATATTCATCGCCCGTGACTCTCTGCTGCCGCTTGGCGATACCCGAGAGCGCCGGGAGACGATCGCTTGCGAATGTGAGCTCCGTGCGTGAGAATTGTTTGATAATCTCGGTCCAGTCCCAAGCTTCCGTGTCGGCCCGCAGCATCTTGCCTGGTAGGGGCGCGAGGCCGTCCGGTACGGACTCGGAGGCCTCCTTAGTTCGGCAGTCCCAGAACATGCCGTTGCTGCCGATCATGAGCGTTCGGGGAGCCAGCAGCCTTTCCTGCAAAGTCCAGCCACGGGTGGCAAGGTGGCCCTGGCTGGCGCACTCGGTGTGAATTCTGTCGCTGAAGACTTGCCGCACGACAGTATAGCTCGGATCCCCTGATTCATCCACGACGGTAAAGCGTGTACAGAAGCCGTTGCTTCCGTCTGAGAATCTGCGTCTCGAGTCAAGACTCTCAAAGACGCTGGTCGCAGTCGAGGCCGCAATGTTCAGGCGGCTACCGCCATAGATAGAGCCCATGAGGTTCGACTCATGCAGCCAGTCGGTGTTGTCAGCTTGGTCCTGGATTATGCAAAGAGCATCGATCCACATGTGGTCAATCCCTAGTTTTCTCGCTAGTGTGATGGCGTCGCGGAAGGTCCTCGGTAGTTGATCCCAATCAATGCCTTGCATGAAAGATTCAAGAGTCTCCGGCGTCAGTTTCAGGAATGGCTCAGTGCCCCAGCAGTAACTCAGTGTTGCGTAGGAGGGTGTCGGGATCAAGAACTCTGTCGAGACGAGCTTCACAGCATCGTCGCATATTGAGAGCACTCTTGTGGGACGGCTGGCGGTGTCGAATACAGTATGGCTCACACACAATCCGTGGCCCGAAACGCAATCAGCCAGCCAGTGTTTAGCTAGATCCAGCTGGTCGAGGTCCTTCATCCACAAGGGCTCTGGGGTTTGGAGGGAAGATTAGCCAATCTTTGCACATCTGAGCATTCCCGTCTTGACATACCAGTTGGTGGTCGGGAGTGGCAAACCAGGTCGCAACATCGCGGATCGGGCGCATCATGTGCGGAAGTGATCTTGCCCGGGAAGTTGACCAAGAGCACCTGAATACCATCATGAGATTTATGATATTGGGCAATGGTGATTGTAATCACCCCATTGTCGCCTGCTGTTCTTAGCCGGTATTCGATTCTACGTAGGGTTTCGAATATTTGCTCTTTGATTATTAACACAGACAGGATCAGTGAGCAAAAGTGACATCCTTTGCGGGCGGATGCTTCAAGCTGGAAGGTGTCGAAAGCCATCCCCATGGCCCAGTCCTGCGCGCCGCTGACGAAATCGGGCCAATGATCAATAAGATGCTGGCATCTGTCGCAGAACCTGTCAAAGGATGGCATTGTAGCCATCAGATTCTCGAGTCGGATCTTCTCATTGCCAGCGTCGACTTCGTCGCCGTCGACGGCCGTGATCACGTCGTCACGGCGTGTCAGTTTGTTGGCATCGATAGCGCAATACTCTCGGTACCACTTGTCCAAGTCTGGCATTCGAACGTTGACTCTTTCGTCAACTGCATTGTGGCCGTGATCTGTGTCTTCGTGTGCAAGAAGCGCCATGGACAAGTCGTGCTTGCTGGACGGGCTTCGTCCTGTTCCCGACGAGGTGCTGGTCGGCTTCGTGGGGAGCGAGATTGCGGGGTGAAGAGTTTCGTCCCAACGCTGCTGCCAACCGTTACCCCGCGCCAGGGTATGTATTATCCATCGGATAGGCTTTGGACGCAAGGTACTCGTTTTCGTTGGTTGGTTGTCCTGCAGTGGTAACAAGGGTGGAGGACAGGACAGCTCCCGCCTGTGCGTCGCCAGATGGTTTGAGGGGTGGAAGGCACATCGGAGGATAGATAATCCTGTCGAGACTTGAGGACATCATTCGTGTAGTGCATGGCCAAAACCCACAAGCAACGACCTGATAGGGAATCAACAATCTCCGTATCATGCGCTTCGGTATTGTAGAGTGCTCTGACTTTTGAGTTTCTCGTCCCAATGGGTACTATGGATGCTTGATTTTGGCCTGAACTATGCAAATTAAGCGACCCTCATTTTACCACCTGGGCAAAACGTGACATGACTCTAATTCGCTCTGTGGCGGCCCTGAGTGCTTTCAAAGAGTAAAATAAACAATTTATAGCGCCGTAGCGAATTCCTGGCAGTATGTCTTTCTGTTAATACAGGAACCTGGGAATTTGCTAATCAAGTGATCTTGGTTTTTCAGATTTTGCCCGTGGGAGTCAGAGACTGACCAGCGACCGAGACACTTTTACCTCATCTTGTCTCGTCTTTGTTGGCAATCGAACATTACAGTCACCATAACAATATCATCGACTTTGTGTGACTACCCTGTGACTGGTGGATGTACTTCGTCAGAACGCTGTCTCATCGGGTATATCGGGGAATCATGGTCCAGAGGCGAGCCTACCATTATGCACGCATGGAGATTACCACAGCAACAGTCCAGGCAAGGCACCAAGGCATCTGGTTCTGCACAGCGACGAAACATGGCTTGAACGGAGGTAGATTTCCAGACAACAAAATTGCTTCTGCTCCGTCCTCGCCTTCGTCACCAACGACAGCACCGACTGTGTAGTCTCTCACACCTAAATCACCACATTTACGGGGACAAAGCAACACAACAGCATTCCCGTGTCGACCGACAAAACAAACCAAACCACTGCAATGGCCGTCGGAAGCCCCTCGGAGCTCGCACCCGCCAAGCTGCCCAAGGAACTCCTCCTGCTCCAGTTTCCCAACATCGCGCGCGACCTTGCGCTGCCAATCATGCCGATGCCCAGCGGGACCGACACCCCCGCAAAGTTGACGGCCGAGTGGCGCGCCCTCGAACCGGTCATCACTACCCAGGGCAGCCTCGCCATCCGCACTGGCACGTACCGCGCCGGGTCCGCCGGCGAGGTTGACCTGCACGCCCTCGAGAGCGCCGAGGCCGAGACCGTCGCCGCGATGTTTGCCGCGTCATATGCCTGCCTGGCCCGGCTCGATGCCAAGATTGAAGCTGCGAGGCAAGCGGTCAAGGATGCGTGTGAGCAGCCCACGGCCCTCCGGTTGGGGGTCAGCGGACGCAGTCCCGGGCAGCATGGCTCGTCGTGAAGGCAAACGTGCGGTCTTCGCCATGGGACTCAGGCGGCGTAGCTCAAAGACACAGGAAGGGGGGGGGGGGGCAAAGCAAATTCGGGATGGTGACGGAAACGGGACAATTTGTATTGCTGAAGATGGCGTTGTTGTCAGCATGTCGAGCAGGCACCACTAGCACACTTTTGAGAGAGAAGGCTGCGAAAGTCATGGGAAAGCGGATGGCATGGGGCGATCACTCGACGCTTTGCGCCGGACCTGTTCTGTAGCCTAGAGAATATGAGAAGTTTCCGACCAGACTCATTGTCGGTGTTTGCCCCTGGGCGCGGCACAAATTACTCAAAGCATAGCAAGTTGTGATGTAGCAGTGAACCCGCCCAATGCTGAACAGAATCGATGCCCACTACCGCTGGTACATGATGCACCAGCTGAGGCAAGGGCCCGTTGATGGACAGAGCTGTGTTAGCAGAATGCAATTTTGCATTGTGCACGTACGTGGTGCGGTACATTGTCCACAGGGTCAGTACGCCTTCCCACTGGAGAAAAGATCCGAAAAGGAGCTTGGAGAGCCGCCTTGGGCCGTGGCGCAAGCCACAACGGCAGGTAGCGTGATCTTAATCTGAACCACACAGAGTGGCGAGCCTTTGCGTCTGCGCCTGAGCATGGAGTGCCGGTAGGCTAGTCGTGGTTTCCGGGGCTACTGATAGACAATGGACATGGACAGCTGAATCAACGTGTCATCGACCGGGGTGGACACAGAGGGCTGCGTCGAGATTGACAAAAGCAGCTCGAGGCTCCAGTGAAAGTTGGGCAGATCGGGGCCTCCGGGCTGTACCTGGCCCCTTTGGGCATGCTCAGCCAGCCTCAGCTGCTGACACCCCAGATAGTGATGCAGTATCCATGTACGCAATTTGGCATGCCGCTTGTCCCGACCCATTCGGGGTCTGCCACGACTAACGCTATTGACCAACGTCGTGGCCCGTTAAACCGGCGGTGGCTGGCTTCCAATGGCGAATGGTCATCGCGCCACTGTCTCCATCCTGCCCGTGCCAACATCAAGATTTCCCACAAAGCTCATCCAGGCCTACTGGACATCGCTGGTGATGACGGATGCCCGAGTCCATCAGACAAACACCCCCTGGCTGGATTCCAGATCGATCCACTTCCGGCTTGGGAAATAGACCTGGCTTACCTGCATCTGAGCAGGCAGGGGTAACGCAAGAGATCCATGTTTGCCATGCAGTCCAGTAAGACCTGGGCCTGCAATTCGTCCTTTGGCCCACTCAATTGTAGACCGTCTTGACAGCTGAGCCAAGGAAATCCTTCTCCACGCCCATGGGTGATGAGGGCAAAAGAGACTATTGAATCTAGGGCTGCATGGATGCGGAGGCTGCATGAGTTTAAAGTCGAGACCGTTGTTCAGGTAAGGAGTACAGACGACCGAGTCGAGACATATATTAGCCCCTGGGGTTCCTAACCCGAGTCTCCCGTCCGTCCAACACACAGACCAGCAGCCTTCGAAGAACACAAATTAAAAGATGTACGCGAAGCTTCTTCTGCTCCTAGGCCCGTTGGCCGCGGCCACTGCCGGCAAGTGCGTTTGCCCGGGAGGTCTTTACGCAGCAGCGGCCCAGGCTGTGGCCGGCCACCCTCAGGCGACTTCATACTGCGTCTCCAAGTACCCCGTCCTGCCCAAGACCTCAACTGTCATCACGACGACGACAACGACCAAGGCCGTGAGCACCAGGACCGAGACGACGAAGGGAGTAACTGTCACCGCTCCAGTCACCGCCTCGGCCACCACGACAACGGCTACCACCACCGTGACTGTGACCACGGTCGCCAGCACCGACAATGTCGACACCACCTTCGTCACAGCAACCCCGACAGTCACCACTACAGCCACCCAGACCAATACCGAGACAGTCACTGTCACGGCCGTAACCACCACGGTCGATTACACCGGGCCCGTCATCGTCACCAAGAGGACGACCTACCCTACCCACAACCCCAAAGCAGAGGCAGCTTTCTCCAGCCTCATCAAGAAGGCAAGCTCCTTCGTCAAGACTGCGTGCGCCTGCATCCAGGCCCCGTCGATAGTCAAGACCACGTCCACAGTCACTAGAACCGCCTCGGTCACGGCAACTGTCACGGCGACGGTGGCCGCTACTGTCTCGGTCACAACCACTCCAGCAGCAACCACGACCGCCACCGCGACTAGCACCATCACGACGACGACGACCATCAGCTCAGTCGCGACGAGCACCACCACGGCCGACCCTAGGACCTTGACTACGACTGTCACGACCAGCACACAGGCCACGGTTATCGCCACCGTGACCGAGACATGCGCGCCGTCCACGCCAAACTACTGCGCTGCCAACGGCGGCTGCAGGGCCCCCGGCGCGCTTGATGACCGGAAGAACTGCGGCCGATGCGGTGTTTCTGTAAGTGACTCTTCATCCTCCCTCACCCCATCCTTGTTCTCCCGCTCTAATCTGATCTTTTCTCATTAGTGCACCGGCGACGACTCCTGCATCGCCGGCGTGTGCAGACAGCCCAACCGGTGCGCCCCCGACGACTTCTGCAGCGCCGACCAGACAACCTGCTACTGCTACCGCACGCGCTCGGGCAACGGCGTGTGCTACCAGAACGGCGGCATGTGCGGCGCGCGCAACTGCCAGACGAGCCAGGACTGCCCGAACGGCGAGACCTGCATCGCCGAGGGCACAAACTGCTGCACCACTGCGGCGGGCACGGCGCTCTGCCCGGCGCCCGCGTCGGCGGCGAGGCTTTTCCGCCGTGGCGACAATGCGCTGGGGGTCCTGCGGGTGCCGTACCACGCTCCGGGGTCTGCTTGAGCGGATGAGCGTACATACTTGGAGTACCTGTGTCGATGCTATTCGAATTGGCAGCGAGGCAAAGACTTGGAAACACTCATCGTTCAGGAATTACTACAATAAGGCATAATATTTATCTCGTAAAGACATGTAGATCGGTGTCGTGCCCTTTACTTCGAGTCTTCAACTACCGCCAGCCGTGCATGTACCGGCCCTAGGGGCAGTTAATTGTGCATCCTGGAGCTTGTTCACCACATCACCAGCCTGCAAGAACACTTGCACACTGCAGAGACAAGATATGGCATTCTTCAGTGCATCAGCTGGTGGCTCACCGGAAGGCAAAGTTCCATTGTAGAAGAAGGAAAGATCTGGCTGTGTCTCAAGGCTGGATTATGACTCTTGGGGTTGGTGATGCAACTGCCTTGGGATATGCCTGCGCCAGCCGCAGCAAGTGCATGAGGCGCAGTCTGCCCGTCTGACGTGCATGTCATGCCAAGCACTGCCACGTGCCCTCCTCAGCCCAACGCAAGGCTCCCAGACAGACACCATCGCCAACAGGCCTCAGAGAAGGGAAATACTCACGCCGAGCCAGCTGGAAGAGGGCGTCTGGCTTTCTGTCTACATCTCGGACCTGTTGGAGACTCGAGTCATCCCGCAGTGCCATGCGGCTCCTCTATTTCGACAGCCACGGCGGTGTCACGCTGGTCGGCCCGTTCTCCCGGCGCGAGACACCGCGGTATGCCATCCTCTCCCACACGTGGGGGAGCGACGCTGACGAGGTCACCCTGGTGGATCTGCAGTCTGGTCTCGCTGAGTCGAAGCCTGGCTATGAAAAGATCGCGTTCTGCCTGAAACAAGCTGCTGCCGACAGGCTCGCGCATGTGTGGATAGACACGTGCTGCATCGACAAGACCAGCAGTGCTGAGCTGTCAGAGGCCATCAACTCGATGTATCGGTGGTACCGGGAATCTGCCCGATGCTATGTCTTCCTCCAGGACGTCTCGACCACCAGTGCAGATGATGGAATCGCCATGCTTCGAACTTGCCGGTGGATGACGCGTGGCTGGACGCTGCAAGAGATGCTCGCTCCTCTCTCTGTCGAGTTCTTCTCTCGCGAGGGCACTTTGCTGGGGACAAAAGACACGCTGGCGAAGCTCATCAGCGAGATAACGACGATTCCGACGGAGGCGCTATCCTCGCTGACGATGAACAATATTTCCCGCCACGAACGAATGCGCTGGATGCAGCATCGCACTACCAAACTCGAGGAAGACATGGTCTATTGCATGCTCGGGCTTTTCGATGTCAACCTGCCACCGATCTACGGTGAGGGTCGCCAGGGTGCTCTCGAGCGGCTCGACGACGCTCTGAGCAAGAAATTCGGAATCGCTACTGCCTTCAGCCGACGTCAGTACCAGCTCCGCCTAACTCTCACACACCGTCTCATGCTAACACTCGCTCACTAGCTCTTGACGCTGTCGAGTTAATGCCTGATAACAACCGGACCGCCGCAGAAAAGGCCTACCTCCGTTCACTATGGTTCGCAGGGATCAACACACGACACGTCGAGATTGCCAGTCCCACGCCTGGCACTGCGCAGTGGCTGTTTGATCATCTATCCTACAGAGCCTGGGAAGAGTCACGTGCCAAGGCAACCGTGGACAACCTCTTATGGATCAAGGGCAAGCCTGGGACAGGCAAGTCCGTCCTGCTGAAGGAAGCATTCCGTCGCGCCTCTGATGCTGCACAGCAGCAGCAGACCGGGGGGTTGGTTGCAGCGTTCTTCTTCAATGAAAAAGGTCATGAGCTGGAGCGTAGTCCGCTTGGCCTCTTCCGATCGCTCCTACACCAGATCCTACGAAAGAACCGCCGATATCTGCGGCTGCTCGTGGCTCAGATCGAAGACGAGCATGTCCTGATCGACAGGGAGGCGCGTGGGGTCTGGACGCCGACAGAGCTGATGGCGACTTTCACCGCCATGTTGTCGGATGCGGTGACAGGACCGGTCACGATATTCCTAGATGCGCTTGATGAGTGTCATGCACGGGACCGGCGTCGCCAAGCCGACTTCTGGCGCGATCTCGTGCGGGACATGGCTGGGAAGCTGAGGGTATATATATCCTGTCGCCACTTCCCAAATTTGTCCGATGGTGGAAGCCCCGTCATCGTCGTCGAGCAATGCAACGACCGGACCATCGACCTTTACGTCGAGCTGCGACTCCGCCACTGCATGAAAGACCAAGCAGACTGGCAGTCGTTGCGTAGCACGATCGTGTCGAAATGCTGTGGCGTGTTCCTATGGGCGGCTCTAGTCCTGGATGATCTGCTCGAGAAGGTCGACGAAGGGCAGCATGTCCGGGCTCTCCAGAAGCAGCTTGACCGGGTCCCGGACGACCTGGCGTCTCTCTTCAATCACATCCTACTGGGCATGTCCCCTAGCCGCCAGCGCTTGTCCTTTTCCGCGCTGTATTGGGCCGTATTGGCCAGGAAACCTCTTCGTGTGGATGAGTGGTACCACGTGATGGCCATGATCCAACGGCCACGGATCGAGTCTCTCAGCTCTTGGCGGGCGTCAGATAGTTTCGTCGATTCTGAAGACCAGCTCGACAAGATTCTGCGGGCAGAATCTCGGGGTCTCGTTGAGATAGGCGCCTACAGCGGCGACGACAGCCAGGACTCTCACTCCTATAAGGCTTGCGCAGGCTCGTTGAACTTCGAAAATGGCGGCACACGATTTGTGCAGGTCATTCACAGCTCTGTCGGCGAGCATCTGCAATCAGCGTCGCCGGTCTCTACTTTACCAACTTTTAGCGTTGCCGGTCATGAGCAGATTATGTACGATTGCATCGCCTACATCATGCTCCCAGAACTGGACGACTTCGTGGCAGCCAGGCTGGCGGCGCTGGAGTCGGCTGAGATGGTGAGACCGTCTTGCGTAGGTACGACTGCGCTCAACGAGGACGGACCTGGACAAAGGCGGGATGCTCGCCCGCCGCCAGAGGCAGTACAGGGCAACACCACCGAGGAGACCGTGTTTCATGTGGCTTCGATAGGTGCAGCTACACGTCCTCTGGATGCCGTAGACGCGTCTGGTAACCGCACGCGTGGGCCACCTGTGGAGTGCGGAGAGACGTCAACGATGTTGAGACGTTCCAACGGAGTCTCGACAGAAATCAACAATCTGCTGGCTGGCACAGAACCTCGAAAAGTTTTCTATAGTTCGACCTCCACAGCTGCGGCTCTAACAGCGTCCAGCTCATCAGCACAGGATCGTCACGATAAACTCAAGCGCAGATTGCCCTTCTCAGCCTCCGAGTCTCCGAGAAAATCCAAGCACTATCATGCCGAAATCGAGACTAAGGAGCGGGCCAGCAAGCCCGCGGATGCTAACGGGGCGATCAGTGCGTGGCTGGATGGGCTTGAGCTCGACCCCAGCGTCCCCACGCATCGGCCATCTGAGGAAGTGCTAAGTACCCTCTCCTCGGCAACCTCCAGCGTCCTGAGCGTGAGTACCTCGTACACGAGAGTCATGACGGACTACATGGCACTTCTCCCTTATATTATAGCATGTTTCTGGGAGCATGCGCGCTTGCTGTCGAACGAGCAGGGACCGCCGCACGGCTTCATCAAGCACCTCTGCGACCCGTCGAGGTGGCGGCGGTGGCAGGCGCTAGATGACCAGGCCCCCTACGCCAGCGAGGTAGATGCGGTTGACCTGCAATGCGCGTATTTTCAACGTCAGGGCCTTGACTCTTGGGTCGATTATTTGAAGAGCCAAAGCATCGCTTATCCCGCGAGACAGTCCATGTCAGAGTCGGCCCAGAGGTTTTACGACGAGATACTGAGGGACGCATTTGAGCGCAGCAAGCGACGGCGCCAAAGCGTGGCCAGTTTCAGTTCCGCGAGCAGTCACTCCTCCAGGTTGGAGTGGGAGTCGGACTAGGTCGTCTTTACCGACTTTGTCGAAACGTAAGTCAACGCATCAACAACATCGAACACACCAAAGGAAAAGCTACCGTGTGATTGTGATTGTCCGATACTATGCTATGGCCTATACCAGGCAGATGAGCGCTGGCTGCAACGGATAGTCAGTTGTGTTTGAGTGTGGGGACTATTACATATGCCTCAGCTCTAGTTGGGGACCTCTGGCCGGTCCTCAGAGTGCTCGATGAGAAACGGCTCGAATCTGCTGGTCTGCCTGAAGTAGCTGTGGGTTTCGGTTACGAAACGTGCAAGCCATCTGGTGGGCTGACAAGAATACGACTTTCAAGAGAGAGTTTGTGTCAGTAATCTGGCGGGCCGGATCAATGGCTGATTTTTCATTCGGCAGAAATGTCATTACTGAATATCTGCCGTGTGACTCACAGGCTTACAGCCGCGACTCGGCGCGATCGTGACAGGCGATCTGCTCTGTGGCGGTTGCGGGATATGACGAGTTGCTCTCAAGTTCATCTCTTCATTGGCTGGTGTATCTACTGATGATTTAGAACTCGTCACGAACTTGACTCTTGCTCTTGATTGGTTGTCACCTCGATGTATCAGGGCCATCCAAAGACAGGGCTATAATCACTACAACACTGGGAACCGTCCTGACTTTTGTCTAATTGCAGACATTCTCTGCATCGACATCAGTTCCACGACACCAACTCGAGCCAATTATAACCTTTTTGAATATAGATGCCCGAGAAGGATTGGCTGACAGCTCCAGAAGCGACATCGTCAGCTTCACACTAGTTCTTGGCACAGCTGAGACCTGGTTCCGTTTATGCTGATGCCTAGAACGCGACCCGCCCAGGAGCAGGGCCCCTGAGCTGACGCGGCGTCTTTGCAGACCTACCTCCAATGCGATCTCGAGTTTGTTTGTGTCTGCCTTGTTGATTGCCACTTGTACCATCGTACAGCCAGCCAGCCCACCCACCCAACTTCTGCTCTCCATCTGAGCCTTCCCACAACAGGCCAAGCCAGGCTTCCTCCCCCTCGAGCCAGCCGCCTAATGCTGATACTTAGGGCCTACGCCGCCCTCCGACGGGCCATCGTGCTGAGCTACTTCACCGTCCTCCGCCTCCTCTGCCTGTCCCGGAGCCGTCTGTTTCACCCGTCCACCGCCCGGTCTCCTCAAGCCAAGCGCTTTGCCAGTAGTGCCAGCACCACGACGCCCATCTTCTCAGACACGTCCAGCACTCTGACTATGACCACTTCCCACCACGGGACCAGCACCAACGACGATAACACAAACACAATGGCCGCCACCCTCAAAGCCCTCATCCGCCCACGGGACGACGGCCCCCGTGGCCGCGCCCTTGTCGGCGTCTTCCTCGCCACGGGCATCCTGCACGTCCTCGCCGCCGTGTACAACCTCATCTACGTGCACACCCGGTGGCGGTACTACTACACCTACAATTACTCCGGCTCGTACCACTCGCGCTACCACGACGGCACCGCGGCCGGGTACATCGTCTTCATGATCATCCAGGGCCTGACGGGGATCCTGCTCGCGTCCCTGCTCTCGCTGCTCGTCGCGCGGGACGCCGTCACGACTTTCGCGGTCGCGGTTCTGGGCACGTGCGTGTACGTCTTCATCCACTTAGTCGCGAGCCACGGTTGGGCGGACCCGCGGATGGTCGCGGCGTGGGCGCTGACGACGTTCGTGCTCGTGTTCGCCGTCGACGCGGTGCTCAATGCGGGCTATCACCTTACGAGCTTCCTGGCGCGGAAGCTCGTCGAGCAGCAGGAGGAAGGTGGAGAGGAGGTCAGCACGGGGGGCAGGATCATGCTGGTCGCGGACCGCCCCAGTGGTGCGCAGGACCGGCAGGGTGGTGGTGGTGGTGGTGGTGGGTGCTACAGAGACTCGCTGCACTCGGCGTCCCCAGTCATCGGGGAGCAGCTCCAACGGCGAACCTTTGTTGATGCCGTACCGCGGGAGGACGGCGGCGGCGGCGTCGATCTCGAGGTTGGCAAGGGGGAGCAAGTTTAGGCCACGCCATCGAGCGCGAGTTATCGGCTAAAGTCTGGAGGGACTGAGGGATGAGCGGGACGGCGGGCATGTGCCTATGCCGATGGCAATCCTCCACAGGCGACATAATAGTATGAGAGACTCAAAGCTTGCATTCTTTCAGCCTAGGCATGCGCCATCTACTGGAAAGGTATGCTCGACGCGAGCGAGGGCGGATTATGCTCGCATTCGATCGTTTGTCGTAATGAGTCCACAGCGCAAATCCATTCTCTTGTTGTACAGGATTGGTGTGCATCGAGGATGCGCAACATCATGGAGGAGACTAAGTCCTCATGGATTACTTGACGACATCGACAAATCTGATTACTCCCTGAACAAAATGCTAAGCACCCTGTACAGTCTTGCTATCTGCATGATCTGCGATGTCACCTCGCTTGAAGGCCGTCGTGACTACCTGTGTCCTGTTGTGACCTAATTTTCCTCATAAAACACAGAGGGACAAATCCGGAATGTTTCCGGACGGAAGAGGTGATCACACTGGGCCCAATTGGCACTCATCCTACAGTTGTCTGCTCGCCGCCTCAGCAGCTGCCTTTTCCCATCCAGGCGCGTAGAGATCCTGTAACACAATGACATGCCACTGATCCAGGTGATTGTCGCGGATCACAGCCCCATTTGCGGGCAGCCATTTCTTCATAGCCTCTCGTGCCACCTCCAGAGGTTTCAATATCGGGGTAGCATGCTTGTGGGTCGAACTTGCTGCCATCAAGGTGAAAGCCACAGCCGACAAGCCATCGCCCACTTCTCTATCCGTGCCTGCTTCCCTCTTGCCATTTCTGGGCTTGCTATAACCCGGGAATAGCACTCGAAGATATGGATCAACGCTGTCTCGGACGTGCTGCATCATCTCGCAGCATTGTCGATGCATGCGTAGGATGGGAAAGTTGAAAACCATGGCCTCAACTTGTAGGCTGAAATACAGTGAATAGACGAGCTCTGGCGTGCCGTCAGGATTATACATCAGCATTGTCTGCGCCTTGCCGCTAGATGAGGGGGCGCCCGGTGAGGCTGAGGTCGAGGCAAGCTGGGCCTTTGATGCGGATCCGTCACCGAAGAATGCGGTGGCCTGTCGGGCCTTCTCGCGCAACACCTCTTCGTCGTCGACCGGTCGCATGACGATTGTTGTTGCCATCACCTCGCCGGTCTCACCAATCCTGTGCTTGAATTCAGTGAGGTGTCTGAACCGGCTTTGGGCAATGATTCTCTCCAAGAGCTCGGGCGTCATCGAGTCTTTGGTCTGGTGCTCGCCATATCGTTTCGCAAACAGCGACAAGACGGGGGCGGGACGCTTGAGCTGTCGAGGGCCCATTTTCCCTCTCGTGGTCGTGTTCGGACGCCGATCCCTGGAGAAGGATATCGGCGACACGCCGAGCTGCAGGGAGAATAGCCGAAAACATTGCTCTAGATCGCTGGGGAGGACACCACCAGTGTAGAAGCTATCCGGTGATAGAATCTTACGCAAAATCTCCATGTCGGGCCACTTTGGGTGCTGACTCGGACCCTGGAGTGGCCCTTGCCTCTGGCGATGGATGGAAAGTGCATGGTACAGATGCTGCCCGCACTGGATCGAGAAATGACTATCAGCGAGACTGAAGCTCAAATGGCGATACTCTGATTGAATCACAAGGAGGATGAGCCCACTCAAGACTGGAGAACCGCGGAGCAAGCGGTGGCCTTTGACATCGGCGGTCGACAGCCGCATGCCAAGACCATTTTTGACTCGGCTGACCACACCGCCAACGGGATCACTGCGGAGAGCCTGAATCATTTCCAGAATGGAATGATGCATTTCAGCAGTCTGGTTCTTGGCTGAATCCAGGCTGTGCTTCTTGTGGAATGCCAGAGTGGCTTGGACGTCCTCCTCGATCTCAGAAACGCGAGACATGAGTGTGTTGTACCCCTTGGATATGTCGACGCCCATCGTGTATGCAATGTCGAGATGTACTTGGATTGCAAAGGCGGCGTGGAAGAGGGCATCCCTGGTTTTGTCCATGGTCTCCCAGCTGGACAAGAGGGTGTCGCGGACTGGGAAGCCGGGAACCTCACGAACAATCGCTGTGAGATCAGTGAAGAGCATGCTGAATAGTGATCTGTCCTGGTCTCTCTTTTCTTTGAATGACGACGCATCGTGGTCGCAGCCTGGCTCGAACTTGGCAAACTTGGCATCATTGTAGACGTGCAGCTCTTCTTTGCTGTAGGGAACGCAGACGAGGTAGGTATGCAACAACTCCCAGGCATTGAAGAACATCCGGTCCGCGATCTTGTACGTGGCGTCGTCGAACACCATGCTGTGAACCGGGTGCTCGTCGCTATCATCGATGATGTGCTGCACATTGATGCCGTTGCCGATACACTGTTCCAGATAGGCCTTGCACATGGTGCCATGCATGCCACAGTTTCTGTCAACAAGAGGCATGACTTCGTCAATCATGCTCCTGGCGAGCTCGATTGCCTGGTCAGTGGTGACGGCTGCCTCGACGAGGCTGGCGCGAGAGGCCTTGACATTAGCCCAGACCCAGCGGATGCGGTCTCGCAGGGTCATGAGGTCGCCCATGACCAGGCAGAAGGCGAACTCGGCTTCCCAGTCAATGTCGGAGAACTCGTCTGCAGTCATCATCTTGCTAATGAAGTCGGACTCGGACAGTTCCGTTCCGCCGCGCAATAGCTTATTGGTCTCACTCCGCAGGAGTTCGGCCAGCTTTGGACCCTTGGCCCGCGGCGGCCGAGGTGTGGGATCTGGCTCGAAAGGGTTTGTAAAGGTGACATTGGGGGCGTCCAGAAACTGTTGCGAAGGCTCTGAGACTGTGAGCCCATCGAACCGGTTCGCGAGACCGGGTAGCTGGGTATTTACGCGTGAGGTTTTGTCGGGTGAGGCGCCGGTGACTTGCACGTGAGGTTGCAGGTGTTCGCGGACTTGGATGAGCAAAGAGAGGAAGAACTCATGCGACGCATTGGAGCGTTGGTCGAGGGAGCTGCCGTGTTGGACAAGCTTTGAGGCGAAGCCAGCACGTGTGGCGATGGCACTGCTGAGCATGGTGCCGACGTGGGCAGGGACTGGCGTCTTGTTGTCGGCAACAAGCTTGGCCATAGGGACGAGGTCGCGGGCATTGACGATGTGCCTGGCGGGGGAGCTCTTGGAAGAAGGTGCCGACGACGCAGCCTTCTTCTTGGCCTCGGCTCGTGCTTTGCCCTTGAGGCGACCGCCCGTGGTGGAAGGTGCCCCAGCTGCCGTCGGGGTGCCGCCTCCGGTGAGGCGGAAGCCCATCGAGGTCGCGGTGGTGGCCAGCCATGTCGTGACAGTGGCCGTGTCGCGCTTGTACTGCCCGTATGTACTGGCGAGTGCTCTGGGCAGCATGGTTGGTGGTGAAGGGTTGAAGAGACCAGTCCAGTGGTGTGGTGTTGTCGAAGGGGTTGTTGGTGGTTGGTGGAGGGCGAGGGGAACGAGGTGAGTATGGGCACACACAGACGCGGCTGTTGTGCGAACGGAATGGATGCGGGTGATCGATCACTTGCCTACAGGCCTTTTCCCTTTTCTTGGCCGCTGCAAAAAGAACAATTCCAGACGACAGCTGCTGCAGTGCTCTTGTTTATCGGGACTTTAGAGAATTCCGGGGGAATACCAGGCACAATTCTCTGGTCTGCGGAGAGACGGCCGCAGCTGGTGGCTGACGAAGCATCAACTGTCCACACGCGAAAGTTTCTGCGTCTTTCCTGCCTAAAGTACCTTAATATTGATCGGCTCGTCGTTCCTGACGTGTCCCTTCCACTCCACGGCACGCTACGAGTTGCCCTTGTCCGCCTTCCATATTTGCCTCAACGTCGGCAGTCAAGATGCTCTCGGTGGCGACTTGCAAAACCATCAACCCTTCTGCCGCGTGGGCAACACGCTGGCCATCTTGCTGGCACAGCTCGTGCCCGCCGACCAGCCGACGAGTATTCTTTCACCGGATGGTGGTGTTTTCGCCCACGCAGTCAACACTGACACTCTGTCTCAACGGCACACCCTCGAGTTGTGACACGCTGTGATATTCAGCATTTTACTGCATCTCCTCTCGCCAAGCCGGACCCTGTTCCGCGTGGGCCTTCACGGCACCATGAGCAGCGCGCCTTGAGGCAGCATCTCGAGCGGTCCTTGGCAATGTGATCTAGTAGGGCACGCTGTCTGTTTTGCTGCTGCAGACTCGTCTGCATACGTGTACTGTATCAAATCAGACAAGTCTAATAGCAATTTCCGGTGTCTCGTCAGAAAAGAGCCGTACTCGGCCTTGGTCAGTCCTCATGTCCCCAATTCCTATCCTCCGATACACGGGTAGACAGAGTCCCTCTGGCAGTCCCGCGCTAGTGCCGACCGTGTCATAGTCCAGCGGGCTCTGGCAGACATCACGGCCAGATACTAACTGCAGAATCAGAAAAGTCTCATGGCTCCGCACATTGGCCCCGACACGTGGGACAGTCCTCCTGAGCAGCAGACAGGTATACGTGCCGTCAAGAAACTCGCCTCCGCCATTACTCAGACTGTCATCGCCTCCAGGCGACTGTGGCTCATCGAATCCTCCAGCGCAGTCCCATGGTATCGGATCTTTAGCACTCGCCCGCCGAATGTCATCCCCAATATTCAGATACGGCGGGTCATAAACCCGGGCCTCAGGCACAGTCGAGAACCGAACTTCCCTCATCGGCCCCCGAAGCTGTAGCTCGGCCCGTCTCAGCTCCGAGACGAGCGGTGCCCCCTGCCAGACAATCTTCCTCCCCAGCAGCACAGCACAGTCCTCGATCCTACAATTGCCCCCCGCCGACCGGATCCACAGGTCCAACTCGATATCCTTGGTCCGTGAGATCCACGACCAGGAGGGAATCCCCGGCAGGACATTCGCCTGCCGCTGGGCCGGCGTGAAGCAGTTCCGATCGCCGCACCACGCGAGGTCCGTGCAGATCGTCTCCTCCCAGCAGCCAAGGATGTGGGTATAGCCCGTATTCTCGGCTGTCTGCTGCACCATGCCCGCCAGCGCGGTGAGCTGGTCGCGCTGGAACGAGAAGTCGCGCGTCGAGTAGTGCTCCATCCACTGGCACCACGAGTCGTGCATGGCTGCCGCCGCCGGGTCACGGTGCTGCTGCTGTCCCCTCATGGAACCATTGTGAGTGGGATCGTTGGTACTATGTGGTTCGGAGATCAGTCTGATGTGCTTGTCGTCGGAACTGTGCCTGGGCAGCGAGATACCGGCCTCGGTCTGGTATGCGCTACTGCACTGCCAGTGCAGCTCTGGCCACGTGCAGTGGACGACTCGGCGAGAGAGGACCTGCTCTTGTAGAGCCCAGCCGCGCTCGCTCAGGGCTGTGTTCGCGGACCGCCGGCCGAGATCTTGCTTGTACACGCGGACAGTAAACTTCTGTCCCGGCAAAAGCGGATCACTATCCACTTTCTCTACTGAATTAGACACATCAACGACAGTGTCGAACCGGGTGATGCGATATATGCCCCGATCCTTGACCTTGTCCTCGTCCGGCGACCACGACACGAAACACCCCTTGGCGCTACTCTCCGCGCTGGAAGCCGCAATGGTCAACCAGGCGTTTGAGTAGACGTCCTTCATGCGGGCTGCCTCGACGCGCCACTCCTCCGGGTCGTCCTGTACGATGCACAGGCTGTCGATCCAGATATAGCCCAGCCCGACGTGGCGGCAGACCCCTATCGCTTCCCTGAACGTTCGTGGAAGCTCGGCAGTTGTGTTGTCATCCATTGGGGGAATGCTGCAACCCATCTGTGCTAGATTGGCCGTGGTCGTCCTCACGGGGAGATGCGTACCCCAGCAGTGGCTGAGTGCCGCGTATCTGATGTCCCCATGGCGACGCTCGTCGCTCGCTAGAACGAGACGCAGGCCACCTTCGTCCTGAGGATCGATGCGCACAAGCCGCTTCGGGAGCACCAGCGAGTCCACCGGAAGCCTTCGGCAGTGCTCATGGTTCCGTTCGCAGTCTGAAAGCCACGACTTGATTGCAAGGTGCTTCTGGGGGATCGAAGTCGTTGCGCCTGCCGGCACTTTCCAGATCGCGGGCGAGGTCGGCGACGAAGCTGGGACACTGTCAGCCTCTGACTGCATTCCGCGAGGCTGGGCTGAATGGCGATATTACCTGGACAGGCCGCTATGACAAGCCAAACAGTGTGAGAGAAGTTATGTCGTTTAGAGGCCAAGTAGCCGGAGAGTGTCACCCACGACACCTCGTCCCCAGGGCTCTCACTGCCGCTCCTATCACCACCGTGCTGTCCATGACGGAGCTGCAGGTCCAGCTCTGCCTCCAGGATCTGCTCCTCGGTGTCCTGCGGGAACCGCTCTCGTATCTCGGGCAGAGGCCAGTGCTGCTGGATCGCGGCGCAAAGGGCGCACCGGGTGGTGGCGCTTGCGCGGACCAGGTCCCCGGCGGTAGCGTAGTGCTTGATGTCGAGAAAGCTCTTCGACGGCTTGATCGGGAAGATGGCAGCGCAGTATTGGCAGAGTGGCTGTGCTGGCGCGAGGGGGTCATCTGAAGCCATGCTGAGTGTTTTAGTTTTGAGTCCGGTGTGAGGAAAGATCGCTTACCGTGGGCACCACGACAGCATTCCTTGTGCGGGGTCCGAAGCAAATGGCTAAGGCGTTTGGTCGATGTGCTTTCCGGGGCCGCTGATTGGCTTCATGGTGACGACCCCTGGCGTCTGCGGAGGGAGCGGACAAGAACGTGCTCGATGTCAGATGTACGTTACGTGCGTGTGGGTATCCCTTATACTCGGAGTATGCATGGTAGCAAGTCCATTACGATTGTATGGTACCGTCATCTTCACAGATACGTGATACTTCTACGTTTGGCAGGCACGTTTTCTGCGGGCAGACAAAAAAAAGACACGACGGATAGACTCTAGTGGTCGGACATGCATTTCATACCGCTGCCTATACCAAACAGCAGCTCTCGCCCGTGCACACTAACGTCGTGAATGAATCCAGGTAGCACGTAGCTCCAGATTGGATTGCTCGTACAGCCTGACCGACCAGGGACTGGACTCTTCAAGATACTGCAGATGTGACATTTGCCTAACACGAAAAGATACAACCGGATCTCCCCCATGGCCTCAGCCAGCTCGATCCAATCATCAGCACACATTTGGCCCGGCCCCAAGCGTCTTGACGAACTGCTCAGCAACGACTTGGTGGATGGGGTAGGTCGGGTGGATCGAGTCGCGCCAGAAGTACTGGTTGACCGGCACGCCGCAGGCCGCGATGAAGGTGTCCTTTGCCGGAGTTCCACTGGACAGCAAGGAAAGCAAGTATTAGCCAATGCCCACGCAAAGAGGCTCTGAACGTGTGACAAGGAAAAAGGGGGGGGGGGGGGGGGGGGG